>JZKD02S0350547.1:198045-210189 GCA_000966675.3 Picea glauca
ACTTGATAAACTTGATTAAATTAATTGCAAGTAAAATGTTATGTGTTTAAAGCAACCGGATCAATTTGCAACACATAAGAAAGGATTACTTATGTAGAAATAAACATAGACAACATCATAAGTCATTGAACATCAGACATAAACACAACAACTTGATAAAGAAGTTCACCCCACTCCGGGCTACATCTCCTGGTCCAACCTCCAAATGGATATTTTATATTAAATTGCTCAAAGTGCTTAAAAATAAGTCTTACAGTGCTCAAATCAACAAACTGACTGCTTCAATGGCTCTGCAGCATCCCAAAACCCCTGTCTAGGCTCTGACGGCACATGAAATGGTCGAAAAATGAGAAAGATATGCTTCCTTGAAGTCTCCTTCTCCAACTTGTTGCCTCTGGTTCTACAATCTGCACCCTTGTTCTCCAAACCTGGCACACATGCTCATTTAAGCGGAAAAACTAAGACCCGTACGCAACCGCGCACCGGTACAAACCGTAGAACGGTTAGGGCGCCTCCAGCCCCTAACCGCCTCGACATTCGGTCATATGCCTATGCGTCCTTGGGCTGGGCGCAAAAGTGGTTGAACTGTTCAAACCGTACAAACGAATTGTAACTCCCGCGCGTTACACACCCGCGCGCACATTTTAATATGGTTTTAAAACACATAACACATATCATATGTTATAAAGCCCGCGCAAATGTTTAATCCGGGCGCACACAATTAAATATATGTTTAAACATAAAATTTCGTTGTGTTATATGCCGCGCCCATATGTTAACACATACGGTCATATATGTTATAATAAAACCACGGGCCGGGGCTAAGCCCCGGCCCGACCCCCCGCCCACATTACACATTTATGAATTCAAATATATTCATTTGCACATATATAATAAGAAATAATATATGGTCTATTGGTTGGGTGGTCGGGTGAGGCCTTTGACTGTGGGGAGGTCCGGGGGTCGAACCCCACGACCTCCAATATATTTTGCATACCATAATAAGCCAACCGTATAGGGACACGTGGTGCCCATGAAATGGGCCACGTGTCTACACCTTATTCACCTCTGATGACACGTGTCAACACTTAATTCGCCGATAATCAACCAATACAAACATGCCACGTCTGTCTTCTGCCACGTCAGCATGATGGTACGGCCCTCCACATGGCCGTACGGACTGTATGGACAGGTACAGTCAACATCCCAAATTTTTACCTGTTTGACTTGGTGGTCAAATCGCGATATCTCCTCCATACGGACTCCGTTTGTGAAAATAAATATACTGACGGAATTAGGAAAACGAGACGGACGCAATGGCACTATTTTCATCTCATTCCGAGCACTTTGAAAATTGAGCAAAATTTGATCCCCTCATCACCAGAAAGGGAAAGTAGAGGGAAAAATGAAGGGGAGGGAAATTTTCAGAAGCGGAAATTGGTCTTAACAAAGCCCCATTAATGGTCTTAACAATAACTATGAAGTGAATTAGACAGGTGAACACACTCTTAAATCAAGGAATAGAGAAAGTGAGTCATGGTTATACTTTCCAGGATATGTTTTCATAAGAGAAGCATAAAAAAACTACAGGAAAATCATTTTTGGGATGTTCAAGTAAAATTATTGTACTGTCAACTTCACTATAAGTATAATAACGACGAATTTTAATTTTAATTTTTTGTGGTTGATATCATAGTTCCATTGGAATTCACATAGCATATATCCTTTTATTTCAAAATATTTCTGCAGATGAATTTTGGTAATTTCATCGATCAAGTAAAAGTGCTAAAATGAACTACATATTACATTTTCCTCACAGAGCTTACATTAAAAGGCAAAGCAGGTCTTGTATATTTTTTAAGATCATAGAAAAACTACTAAGATATTGAATGTATCATCCAACCATAATTCAAAAACCGAGCCCATGAGAACCTTGAACTACAGCACGAAAGCACATGAACAAAAGTCTTCCAAACATAAGACATAACAAAATCAACAGAGTTTGGGCATTGTATCCCATCTATAACCAAATCCCCAAATGGACACCAAGAATTTGTCAATTACTATATTACCATGAACCAAGATCACTATGAACATTTCCTTCTGATAGTACTACGAACCAAGATCATGTTGACCTGACAATGTTCTAACATTACTAGTTCTGGAAAAGAGTGTCAACATTTAACTTAATGGAGTTCGAACAATGCCAAATTTGCAATATTATTGAAAATGCCTGATGGTTCCATTCAAAGGAGCAAGCCATTTTGACAGCTCAAAGGATGGACCTAATTTATTCACAGTTGGATACATTGTATGAGGTCTTTCCTCATGCTTCTCATTCCTAGACTGAACAATCTTATGCGCTTCTAGTTCAATTTGTCATGGCTCTGCAAAAATCTATTCATATCCTCATTGGGTAGGATGGATATATACAGATGAGATTGTTTCATTTCTTGTCAATGCTTGATATGATTTTTTTTTTGGTTCATTCGATATGTAGTATGAAATTGTCCTCATTGAATGTAAATTTGCTATGGGCACAAAAGTCACGTAACATTGTTATAACCCTAAATTGCACCACATATGCTTACCTGGAATCAGGCCAACTCATATTCTTTCTTTGCTAAAACACTGCTGAACAACTCTTTGAAAATCCTCTTGTATAAAGGCCCACGTGACCTAACCCATTACTGCACACGTGTACATGTTGGTTGACCCAAAATATCCCCCGTGGACCGACAAAAGCATGAAAAAAGGAAAGTTTCCAACGGAACAAAAAGATATTGGTGAGTTAACTAAAAATCCCGGCCATGCATGGCCGAGGGTTTGTCCAAATACCTAGCTCCTTCTAGCCTATAAAAGAAGGGGTAGGGGTCCCATTTGGAGGAAGAAAAAGATAGAAAAGAAACTCTACCCATTTACATATTCCCATTGTCCCAACCCTTTAGCCTTTCCTTATGCCAAAGGATATTCAAAGCAAAGCAGTTGAGGGACAAAAGAAGAGGAGCCCAGGATCAGGTTTAAGGAGCGGTGGCCAGTCTCAACTTTTGTAAGTTGACTCATTCAAAGTAATAGAGAAAATGCTTTTCCCGTCCCAATTCATGAACTGTTTATAGTTTAATCATTATATGTTTGGATTTCTAACCCCTTTGTATATAAGTAGTATGCATGCATAATTGTTGCTTGTTTTGGATGCAGGTCAGCTTTGGAAGGAGTATTGCGAATAAGTAATCAAGCACAATAGGGGATCGACATCAAATGTCGAGAATGAGGTAGGTTGATCTTTCCACACATTTACTAAGAAAAGGGGATTTAAATCTAGGGATGAAGGTAGAAAGTAATTTCTATTCGGTCATATCTGCATGCAAAGTCTGAACTCTATTTGCTAGTCCATAGGGTGATTTTCCCCAACAACAGAGTTGGCGACCATACTGGGGAGACTCTCTAGGGTTCCTGGAGTTTTATTTAGTTTTTGGGTAGTTTTAAAGACTATTTTTTCTTGCCTGTATTTTCTTTTTAGTTTTTGTAAGGTCTGAGCTAGCAGGGAGTCTGGTTTTCCATACCAACTTTCCCTGTCTTTTGCTTGACTGTGTTTTTCAGGACCCACAAAGGTACATGCGTCCTGCACAAGGTCTGCACACATGTACTCATGCCCTACCCTCTTACATCCCACGTGTGAACACTAGTTGTAGAAGTAGCAGTAGCGTGTAGAGTTCAGAGAACTTCAGAGGCAGTCATCCTCTTCCCTGTCAGAATCACACATTCTTAGGGGGTTTTCTGTAATTATGTCCGAGTCTTGTTTGCTAGTACTCCTATCTCAGATTGTTTTTTCCTTATCATTTTTTTTTCCTTGCATTATTTGTTTTTCTGTTAGAAAGAGTTTCCAAGCCTTCAAGGGATCCTGGTTATCAATATTAGTGGTCTCTTCCTGGTTTGGTCTGTCTTTTTTCATTTTTTCTCAGAATTTAGATATACACGCGACTTGTACAAGGTCAGCTCATGTGTACACGCTCTTTGTCTCTATCCAGTGCGTGTGCACATGCGTGTTGCCAAAGTGACAATCGCATGCTTGTATAGGATACTTGTTTTTGAGGGTAAGGCATCCATCCTTTCCCTTGATAATAATTATTCCTCTTAGGTGTTTGAATCTCTGTCTGAGCAGTCAGTAGCTTAGGGTTAATCTTACCCTTAGCTTGTTTTTTCTCATTTTAAAAGTTGTCAGAAAAATAAAATAATTTCTACGGTTTTTAGACAAGTGTGAGAGTCATTGTTTTTAAAATTGCTAGTGTGTGATTTTTGACATGATTCTTTGTGATCTGTGATTTAGGCCAGAATTGTTTTTCTTGGTTGTTTGCTTGTCGATATTTTTCCTGTCTTTCTTTACTAGCATTTAAATAAAATAAAAAAATCTCTTTTCATTTTTTTGTTGGTTGAAAAGTGTGTTTTTGCATTATTAGCCAGGGAGGAGTCGTTGATTTCATAAGTTTTTGCAGTTCACTTAGATCATAAGTAGCTCGTAGTCATGTGAGATTATTTTGAGTTTGTTGTACAAAATCTTAGAAGAGTTAAATTTTTTCTTTTTTGAAAAGTTGTTGAAATTTTGCATTTCAGTAAAAGTTTTGCTTCCATCTTTTTCATTCATTTTTTTCTTTCATATTTTACACATCATTAGTTTCACCCTAATACCCTTTGACGTAAGACAAAGCCATAAAAACAATGCTAAATTTAAAATCTACTAGACTTTTATGTTTATAAGGTTCACAAACTAGTTCAGGACTAGGGACTTGGATTAGGTTGGAGAGGAAACTCTTCAAGGCCATTTTAAATCGAACATTGGAGTCTAAGATAGGGAGTGTCTAAGTCTAGTGTTGTGAAAGTTATCTGGGACCCCCCTCTAACACAGGGGATAAACACAAGGTCGCGTGCAGAAAGGTAGCGGAGATAACCCCTCCAAAGCTGGACCAATCGTAGTAGAGAACACATATAGAGGGCTTGTTTTGGGATTCCGTCGTTTGCATTTTCCACGGGGATTCGTCGAGCTCAAATCCATTTGAGGTCCTCAGTTGTCTTCTGGAACATTTTCTCTCAATACCCTTGACAGGTTTTGGGCTCGATACCCTGCTCATTGTGGTCTACCCGACTTTCAACTGTACCCGCCTAGTGATTGTTCACACGTTGGCAACCTAGTTGCCAATCTTTTTAGGGACATACACATGTGACTGCAGGGGTATACCATGGTACCTAGGATAGACATCAGGCCACGCTTTGCAGAGTATACCTAGAGGGTGCTTCCATGTTCGAGTTGCACTTGCACTGGTAAGTTGCTTTAGTGTTGGTTGTTGTAACTGTTCTTCCAATTAATTTAGTGTTTGCTTGTCTTATCTTATAGGGACCTTTTTTTTAGTGTGTGTTACTTTTGACTATTTTAGACTAACTTAGCATGTCTTGGATCTTCTCATACAGTGGAGGATCCCAAGCTCCGCTAGTTATGAAGGCTTCTTGGCCTGTTGCCGGTTACACTGGAGCCACCCCCGCCACCATTAAGGCAAAATCTAGACCAACAAGGGTCTTTTGAAGAAACCGGTTTACAAACCATTGTGCTCGAACAACCCCCAGAGGAATCGACCATTTTGGACCTTGAAGCAATCGCTCTTGGCTCAGTTGAAACCCCAACCACTGATTTCTTGGCACCTTTCATTGTACCAATTCAATTTCACGAGCGCCAGATAGTGTCGCACACAGCAATGGAAACAAATGTTGTTACTCCTTCTAGGAATTCTTCGATTCCCACCCCGGTTGTCACCACAGGAGAACTTTCATATCCAAACCCACCATCATCGGTTCGAGCCACCATGGTCTCGACAGCGACTACGTCGCACAGTGGTCTGGTCCCATCTTTGGCGGCGGCCACAACCCCTTTCACACCAAGTACGATAGGCCCTCCGTTCTCATATGGGATGCCTAGTTCGGGTACAAGTCTTGTACTTTCCTACTCCACTTTACAGACTTTGGGTATGGGGGCAGGGAGCTCTAGCGCTCTTCTGTAAGGTCACATGGGGGGAACTCCTATCCCTTTTAACATTTTTCCTTACGGAGGAGGTCATATCCCTCCTTCATCCCCTTCACTTGGTGGCTTGCATCAACAATTCATCAGGCAACCTACACACAATAGTTTATTTGGAGCGGGGAGTCAAGGACCACCTTTTCATAGTATGCCGGTAGGTTCGACACCGTTTTATTGGAACAGAACGTTTGGTAACAACACCTTCTCGTCAGCCACTTTCCTGACTGGGGGAAACCCCATTTTTGGACAATCTACTCCTGTGTAGGGTGCTTTTCCTGCACAGGGGGAAAACCTAGTAGGACCATGGAATTTTGGGTAGGGATCCGTTCCCTCCTCCGAAATGCCACTCTGGGGTAATTCTTTCCACAATCAATGGAACCCTGGACAAACTACTATGCCTATCCCCACGGGATCGGCATGGGGTAATCCTTCCCCAAGTCCTTCGAATATAATGCATGCCCAACCATCTATGTCCTATTTGGGAAATCAGCTGATGACGTCTCCACATATGAAAAATCCTTACGCTAGCCAGGGTCATGGTTTCTACCAAAATCCAGGCCAACAGTCAAACTTTTCCTGGAAACCTGGTGCCAGTCAAACTCCAGGTCCCTTTTTCCCAGGTTATCAGCAGCAACCCAAATTACCATTTCTGGCGACTTTACACTTGCCAGATTTGACAAGGTTGTTGAATGACCCTATTTGTCACAATCCACATTCGCCTCCTATGCCGACGAAGTTGACTTCAGACATTCCAAAGTTTGAAGCCAAGCCTAACGAAGATCCAAGAGATCATGTGACTACCTTCCATATTTGGTGCTCATCTAATTCATTGAAAGATGACTCCATATAGTTGTGATTGTTTCAACATACTCTCATTGGGAGTGCCACGAAATGGTACATTGAGCTTGATCGCTCAAGATACTCTTCTTTTGGTGAACTGGCGATGGCTTTCCTGAACCATTTCTAGTCACCTATGAGATAATACGCTGGGATAGAGTTGCTCGCCAATTTTGAACAGACAACAACAGACCATATCTCTAATCACATCCGAGAATAGAGACGCCAGAAGAGTTTAATCAAGGTACCAGTCCCACCAACATTCCTTCTTGAGTGGCTCCTTACGTATTTGGTCCCACAGTTATCCAAAGACATTGCGACGTTAGGATTTTTCTTCGAAGAAGACGCCATCATGAGGGCTCAACAGTTTGAGCTCATCTATTCTCAGTCTGGTTTATTATACAACATCTTACCAGATGCACCACGTTCACTACTAGATAAAAATAGATAGAGAGTTGGATCACATGCCGATGGTATTGTCGGTTCAGCACAAACCAAGCTCGCTGAGCAATTGACAAATAAGTTGCAGCAATTATCCATACAACACACAACAACCAACCAAACTACTGCTTTGGCTACTCCCCCTACCAAAACGTCGGAAGTACACACAGTGCAGTTGACTAAACCAAAGGCCACCCAACAGCCTGAAGGGAAGAGAAAACAACGAAAGAAGGGCAAGGGGGATAAAAAACCCAACGATAATGCTGGTGGGGACAACATTGAAAAATGGAAGGCGAGGTATCCATGCAACTTGTGCGCGAAAGACAACCCAACCCTCTATGTCCTCGACTTGCAGAGGCCCAAAAGTTTGTCACATAGCAACAATAGGCAGTGTTGACTAATCCATTTCAACATGGGCAAAATCTAACTTAAGCCTCTGCAAGCACGGAAGGAGGCAACCAAGAAACCTTCTTGCCTCCGAACAACCACGCATCCATGAACGTATATATGGTTAGGGGTGATGCTTTCATATCGACTAGAGCGCACGATTATAGTAAACCAAGCGCTTCTAATAAGGGTAAAGAAGATGATCTCCCATCTCATCCTCTACAGATTGAGAAGACGTTGGGAGAAACAATGACATGCATTCCAAAAGGTTCATTTAAAAAAGCTTCTCATAACCCAAACGCAAGGGCCGCCTAGAACTACTCTGTGGTGGAAGATTTATCACAAACCCCTTGTGTGATGTCTTCTTTGGAGATCCTGCAAAGCTTCCCTGCTCAGAGGAAATCCTTGTTAATTGCTTTGGGCTCTACTGAGACTTGTAATCCGGGTACCATCATGTTAGATACAACCGACTTAAAACCTCATCTTCCTTACCATGTAGCGTTTCAGATAGTAGTGGCTTATCCCACAAAAACTTTTACTCAGTATATTTTTTGCATAGTGGTTGATGAGGGCGCCTCGACATGCGTTATGTCATTGGCATGTTGGAAGGCCATTGGCCAGCCCATTTTGTCTCCATCACCTACTCTCCTCAATGATTTTGACAGTCATTCATTCCAACCACATGTCATCGTTCCTTCTTTCCCCGTGCAGTTAGGAGGGAAGACCGTGTGTGTTGAAGTAGAGGTAGTTGATGCTCCCCTCGATTATAACCTCTTGTTAGGATGGAGTTGGACTTATGCTATGCAAGCTGTGGTTGCTACAGTTTTCTGGGTCTTGTTGTTTCCACACGAGGGCCGGATAGTGACCATCGATCAATTGTCTTTCTCTAGACCTAACCTAGCTTTGGGGGCATCCACGGTCCTGATGATTGATAATCCTCAACCAGGTGTTATAAATGTAGGAGTTGGTTTGTGCCCATCCTTGATGGGTACCTTCGATTACCCACCTCCTCACGGCGATATCAAATTTATATCTAATCACCATAAGGTTGAGATTTTTCAAGTTTCATCATTCCACATGACTTACTTCGAGGATCCATGGATTCTTCCTTCCCAATTAACCATGATGGATGAGACAGAGCACCTAGGCATGTCCATGCCCTTGTCTGCCGCTGAACTAGCATACTCTTTAGTCCAGCAAGCTTCAGCTAACACTGATCTGACTCTTGCACAAGAGTTAGATCCTCTTCTAGAGCCTATTTGGGCTCAGGGTTCTCTCGCTAACATCGACTTTTTAGACTTAGTCTTTCCTTCTAATGAAGCAGTAATAAAAGAAATGACTAGTCTGGAAAAACCTTGGGAATATCTTCATCACATATCATATTTTCTCCCAGAGTTAAGCCGAATCGAAGCAGGAGAATTCACCATGACCATGATAGGAGATCAGTCGTGTCCTATTAATCTCTTAGCTACACATGAAATTTATGCTGAGGGAAATATGAAAACTATCGCTGACACTATACCAATCAACATCTCCCGAAACCCTGGCGTCATGGAGAACATCTTCGTCGGAGCGGATTTCTCCCCCGAAGAGATTCAAATCTACACAGATCTTTTCAAAGAATTCCGTGACATTTTTGCCTGGTCTTATGAGAAAATGCCAGGAATTGATCCAAAAATAGTTGAACATTAAATCACAACTTATCATGATGCCAAGCCTGTTAGACAAAAGCTTCATCGAGTTAATCCCAAGAAAGTAGTAGCCATCAAGATTAAGGTTGAAAAATTTCTAAAGGCAGGTTTTATCTATCCTATCCATTTGACTCAATGGGTGTCAAATCCTATGCCAGTCAATAAAAAACAAGGCATGATTCGTGTATGTACCGATTTCCGTGATTTGAACAAGGCATGTCCCAAAGATAATTTTCCAACACCATTCATTGACCAGATCATTGATGAATGTGTTGGTTCCGAAGCCTTTTCTTTCATGGACGGTTTTTCGGGATATAATCAAATCCAAATCAAACCCGAAGACCAACACAAAACGACATTCATTTGTCCTTGGGGTACATTCGCATATTGTAAAATGCCTTTTGGTCTTAAAAATGATGGAGCTACCTTCCAGCTGGCCATGTCTTTTGCTTTTCATGATCTCATTCATATAGTCGATACCTATCTAGATGATTTAGCATCATGATCTCGCAAGAGAATGGATCATCCCACACACCTTAGACTAACCTTCAAACGTTGTTGCTACTTTAGGATTCACTTAAATCCAAACAAGTGCAACTTCTGCGTAACGTCAGGACATTTGTTAGGTTTCATCGTATCAACAATAGGGATCATGGTCGATCCTCTCAAGGTGGAGGCAATCATCCAGTTGCCCCCCCATGCACAATTCTTCAACTTCAGAGTCTACAAGGCAAGACAAACTTTTTACAATGCTTCATTGCCAACTATGCCGAAATCACCAAGGGATTTATGCGCTTGGTGAAGAAAGATGTTCCTTTTTACTGGGATGAGGCCACTCAACGCTCTTTCAACGCATTAAAACATGCCCTCACAGTGGCCCCTCTGCTACGACCACCTAACTATAACAAGGATTTCTTATTATATCTGGTTACCGCAGAGTCAACCATTGGCATGGTTTTAGTTCAGGAAGATGATTTGTTCTCAGAATACGTTATCTATTACCTGAGCCGAGTCCTCGTAGGACCAGAACTCAATTATTCTCATATTGAAAAACTTGCGTTGGTGGCAGTCCATGCCGTTCAACAGTTCCATCATTATGTTTTGTTTCACAAGACCACCGTCATTGCTGTCGTGAATCCATTCTAGTACATGTTGACACGACGGGTTATAGGCGGAAAAACTAGTGGATGGATAGTCATCCTCCAGGAATTTGACTTAGACTTCGTTTCAGCAAAGTCCAAAAAGTCATTGGTCTTCACAGAGCTTATTTCGAAACTTCTGGTTGAGTCAGGTGACGTTGTGCCTGAAGAATTGCCTATCCGGGGAGATATGTTTTTTATCACATTTTCATATCCCTGGTACAAAGATATACTTATCTATCTCTAGACTTTGAAGTGCCCCACTTTTGCTTCTCATGATAAGCATCGGTGTATATGCCATTAGGCTAAGAATTATCTCATACTCGATGATACGTTATATCGGAGAGGTGTAGACTGCATCTTACGTCGATGTCTCACACATGAGGAGGCCATTATCATGCTCAACGATTGTCATACCGAAGCTTGTGGTGGTAATTTGTCTTGGTTGGCAACAACCCAAAAGATTCTACGAGCAGGTTACTTCTAGTCGACACTTATCAAAGATTGTATAGAATCAGTCAAGAAGTGCCATCCATGCCAAATCTTCTCTCGGAAGATGAGGGCACATCCCGCTCCCATGTTTCCTGTCGTCACAGTTGGTCCCTTCACCAAATGGGGGATTGATTATACTACTTTCAACCCCCCTTCAGCAAGGGGGCACCACTATATCATCATAGTTGTAGACTACTTCACTAAGTGGGTTGAATCTATGCCAACGTTTAAAGATTATGGAGAGACTGCAACTCTCTTTTTATTCAACCAGATCATAGCAAGTTTCACCGTCCCGAGAGAGATTGCTACTGACCATGGTAGTCACTTTCAGAACCAAATCATGACCGAATTAACATCAAAGCTTGGGTTACTGCAAGAAAATTCATCACCCTACTACCCCCAAGCCAATGGGCAGGTGGAAGCTGTAAACAAAACTCTTAAGACTATTCTACCATGAACTATCAACTCGGCCAAGTCAAATTGGCATTTGATGTTATACTCGGCATAATGGGTGTACTGAACATCTATTAAGACTGCAACCAGTTTCTCACCTTTTCAACTCGTTTACGGGCTAGAGGCAGTCTTTCCCATTGAATGTGAGATCCCATCTCTAAAGTTGGAAGTACAATTATTGCCAGACACTTCTCCACTTGAAGAACAGTTAGTACACCTTGAGTAGCTCAATGAGAAGAGTCATGATGCGGCCCTGGCCAATGAGGCTCACAAACATAAGGTCAAGTGTCAGTATGATAGGTCTGTTCATCCTTGGATTTTCTCTGAAGGAGACCTTTTCCTGGTCTGTGACCAAGATAAGGACCCCCTGGGGGCAGGAAAATTCAAACCCATGTGGTTTGGACCATTCATTATAAAAGAGGTATTAAAAAAGGGCACTTATTGTCTGGTTGATTTTGAAGGGAATGCTTTGGCGGAGCCTAGAAATGGGCTCTACCTCAAGAAGTATTACCCATAGGCAAGTCTCTGTGGGTAACTTTTTGTAACATATGTATAGTCTTTGTACTATTACTTTTTAGTTTCTTTTAAGTGTTATGGACGTGTCATTGATGTTATCTTTCATCAATATGGTAGATGTCAA
>JZKD02S0350547.1:243598-255336 GCA_000966675.3 Picea glauca
GGGTTTCATTTCAGCCAACACTATCTTCTGATTCAGAAGATTGTTATATCCAACAGTCTCAACAGACTTTTCATCCTCTTGGTGGCAATCAATAGGTTAAATCACATGAAAACAATAATTCAATGGAAGGGGTGAAACATGATTATTTTTTTGTGCATGTTTTATAGGATTCATTTGTCATTTTGTTAGAGGCAGTAAATCGTTGCAATGTTTTTAATTTTTTTAGATTTGAATTTATATGTAAATTCTTGAATGAATTATCAGTTCACAGGCTTTGGAGAAAGCATGTGCAAAGAAAAATAATAGTGGATAAAATGCTTCCATGGTTTCATTGGCATTATGATTTCACTTGATTGGCAGTTCATTTCAGTAGTTAGGGTAGGTAGGTGTGAATAATCTTGTTGGTCAAGCATTTTTCAATTTGGATTTCCAGTAGTATGTATAGTCATATTTTAGCGGTGTATTCAGTGTTCAATCTCCAGTTGAGAGTAGTGTGCAGACTTTTGTTTTCAATGGACACTGGTGACAGGTCAGAGCAGGGTACACACACATGTTTTGGGAGAAGCCCAATGAATCAGGCATCGGGTCTATGAGTTCTTTGCTACCTCACTGGGAGGATATCATCCCCATTGGAACCAATGTTATCACATGCTAATTTGCATTAATTTTTGCAAAACATCTTGTCCTTTTTCTATCTTTCCACTCGGATCTTAAAACTTTTTCACCAGCTCTGTCAAGCTCCCATTACCTAAATCCTTCACTCGACTGATCATCCAAAATAGGCATGTCCTCCATGAGTAAAAAATTGGCAAATATCCCAAACCTATATCTATATTTAATTCTTATATAAATCCCTTGGTTCGATCACTTCATTCATTTGTACCCTTATTATCATATTCTCGTTGAAAATAAAAAATATTACTTTTATTAAGATTAATCACCCTTATCCTATCCAAAAATTCATGTGATAAGACTCATATGCCCAAAGTCCTTAGAAAATGGAAAAAGGGTTTATTATTATTGATATAATATTTTTATATTAAAATATTTATATTAATATTTAACCCAATATTTAATTCATCACCTCACATAAAATCATGGGAACGAATCTCAAACTAAGAAGAAAATTCAAAGGGTGGATGGAGGGCACACATACATTTTGGGAGTTGAAAGTGATCGAGAGTTATTTTCTTGAAGTGGTCTTGAAATCCAAACCATTGTTTTGGTGATTGGATACGTGTTCTTAATTGGTGCATTTTGGGAGATGGTGTGGTGTGGACTAAAACCACTCTCCACAAGATCCAAAATTTCCTTACTTTAAATTTATATTATTCCCTATTCCACACAATAAAATAAAATTATTTTATGAATATGTGTGCCCTAAGTCTGAGCTATGAAGTTTTTATAATAAATGTTTCCTCCCGATGGAAGAATTTCACAGAGGTGAAAATTGAATTTTACAACAAAGAAGTAAATGTTTTTAAATGGGAAGATGCATGTGAAAGGAATATTTGGATAATTTCTATCCAAAGGTTTTACATAATTAAAACAAGAGGATTAAAAATGTTTTACCAAAGATGGTAACCAAGACATGGTTTTCAAAACCATGGGAAACAAGCTAGTAAATGGTTTTCACAGTGAAATGGTGAATTGGGAAAAACAAGACATGGTTTTCAAAACCACAAGATGCAAGAAATAAATAGTTTTAAAAACCATGAGCATGAATTAAAATATGAAAATTTAATTCTACAGGATAAAAAACATTTGGGAATTATTTTTATTCAAATATATTATTCCCAAATATTTAAGGAGAATATGGGTCAATGGAATTGGATTTGAAACTGTACAAGTGACATTTAAAAGATAATGTAGCATAGGAAGGACCTGAAGCGTCAGAGGAATCGACAGTTGGATCATAAAACATTTTCCTATTAATCATTATAGTTGATTCTCATACCAAAACTGTCATTTGTAATCATTATAATCATTTTTAGAAGATGAAACGTTTCAGTTCAGCTATTGTAATAGGGTTATAACTAAAGGAAATTGAATTGTATAAGTACGAGAAGTTCCAATTGTATTAATGTTGACAAAAGTGCAAGGGCACGATTTAGCTGTTTGAACATTGAATGTAATTTTCTGAAGCTGAATAGAATACATATCCAGAAGACTTTGAAGTCTCCATGAAAAGATTCTAATGATGGTGATATGAGTTTTGTCTTCTCTCTTTTTATGTATTTCCTGTGTTTCTGATTCCATTAGCATTGTCTTCTGTTTAAATTGGATAGTTTAAAAGCCCATAATTCATCTTATGATGCTCTTGGCTTAAGCAATTTAAACTGTGTAAGTTTCTTCATAACTAATTCAGAATTCATTCCGCGAATTCTCTGATGCAATTACATGTTTTCTTATTTCTTCTTACACTCCGCAAACTACAATTTATAACTCAGATTCATCGCCTCATTTAGACTTTATCCTCTAGAGAGTCCTATTGGCCAGTCAGTGTTTTCATTCATTTTTAGAAGTTTGACTCCATAGCCCTAAGTGTCCCTCCCCTTCCTTGCTAGAAAATTTATAAACCCACCCCAAAACAAACAAAATCTAACCATTGATTGTCAAACAAATACCAAGTGACATGAGAGAGTTGTCTTTGAGCTGAACAGGCTAGTACCCAGCTCTAAAGTTGGTTTCTAGGTTACCTCTGTCATTTGTTTTGTCAGCCGAACAAATTTACAGAGTGCTAAAACTTTACAAAATACATCATGAGGAAGCACTTTAGGTAAAGCAACACCCATATTCTGAGTTTCCATTGACTACAAAATTCAAAAATTTAGACGTCTGAGTTGTTCATGCCAAGTTCAAATTCACTTGTCTTTGTGAGCATCAAGAGTATTCAGTTTTGTTGATTCTTGAAATATTGAATAAACAACCAATCTGGACAAAAATACACAATTTTACTTTTTTGTGTTAACTTAGAAACTAAAAACAGATTGGAACTAAGGTTTGGCACATGATGGACATCAAGAATTCTCCCATGTCAATGGGAAACATCACCCTGACCAACAATTTCGAGGGAAAAATCATCAACAACTGAAATCTTCCTCTCCACGACTTCATTTACGAAGGTGAAAAAGGAAGAATCATTATCCATGTGATGAGTGCACCAAAGTCGAATACACATTCGTTCTATGCATGATGAGATATAAATGCTTTAGAAGTTCCAAATTGGAAGGTGAAATTATCAGCGAGTCAACAAGAAATAGACACATCTCCTTCAAGGCATTTAACCTTCTCTTCTAAATCATATTTCTTCTTATAGAAAACGTTCTCCACATGCTCAGTCTTTCCACAGTACTGAAATATATTTTTCTTTTGATTTTGAGAAGGTGCATCTATATTCCCTTTTTGCTTGTGGTCAAGGCATATAGGTCTCTATATAGGGGTATCAAACCATCATGTTTCCTTGTGATTCAAATTTCCCTTTCCTTTGAGAAAGTGGGCTTGATGATTACCACCAATATTTCCTTCGTCAAGCAATATGTGTTTATCAATGACCAAAAGGACACATAAATATTCAAATGTTAAATCCTTACCATATTCCTTGTGTGCCTTCGAGTTGGTGTGAAAATTTGAAATGAATAGGTCGAATGGCGTTCTTGAATTAATTAGGACCAACGCGATGCATTTTCCATATTTATTGTGATAATTCTTTCCAAATTCTCCCAATTTCAACTAGAGTTCCTTCACACATTCTAAATATTCCACTATTATGTCAAAAAAATGAGGGTTGAGAGAGATCAACTCTTTCTCCAATTGCATGATGTGGCTTTCATCGACTCTTTCGAACAAATACTTCAACATCTTATAGATTTGTTGAGGGAATTCAATTCCATTGATGTGAAAATTAATCTCTCGTGAAATATCGGTCGTGATGACCCCTAAATATTAATCCTTCTTTACATCACCAACGGACCTTTCTTGATCGTTTGTTGGACCTAGAATCACAATCTTCGGATACTACCACGGTCCTTTATTCTTCACTAAGGTTTCCATGCTTAGTGCTCATATTACATAATTTGATCCATTGAATATTATGAGATCGATCTTTGAATCCATATTGAATATATATACAAATCAGATCTATTTCCATAGGTTACAGTTTACAAATTACCAACCTAGAGTCAATCACACAACAAATCATACTCAACATGATTTAAAGACAATGAGATAGGTTTTTAAACCATTGGATTTGATTCCATGTTGGGGATTGGGTGTAACCTAATACAAAATAGATAAACGAAACTATAGATAATAGAAGAGAAATAATTTTTTCGAAGAAAAAGGGTGGTGTATAAAGACACCATTTCAACACTTAAGCACAATGCATTGTGATTATAACATTACAATGCATATTGCACATCTTGTACACAACAAATATATCGATAGGATGATAATGGCCCATCAAGTATGTTATTTATAGCTTCAATATATAACCAAATTCCTTGGAATTTGGAATATCTTGTCCACATATAACCATCGGTGGTTAGGGTTGACTTTGTCAAATCACGTTGTCTGTTCGGATTGACAAGGATGTTGGACCCGATAGTGTATGTGTCCAAATTATAGTTGATTACTTGGTTGTTCAATCCATCGACCGATTATCTTTTATTGCTAGCTAATTGTCTAACCGATAGGATTGTCGACTACTCGACCAACTGATGTAGAGATCTGGTCGATCACTCGATCGTTTGTTTCCATTTATTGGTCAACCACCCGACTGACTGATTCTAGGAGAAGTGTGATGAACCATCACAACTTTATGTTCCAATAGTTTTTCACCTTTGTATTCCTCTTCTCATTCTACATAGTGTTTTCCTTGTGTTTCATTTAGTGTTTCATCTTATTTCCTTCTATATTTTCTTAGAAACCACATATTTTTGGTAAGTGTAAGGGTGGTGGATTATTTATTCCATGCCACTCATATCAAGGAAGTAGGAAATATTAAACTCATTCAAGGTCTCCTCAATTATTCCTCACGAGTGGGATTATCTATTTGGGTTTGCAAGTCATCTAAAAAATGTTAAATTGTGACCAATACCTCTCCTTATTTGACAATTTTGTTGTCATTTTACCAAGGAATTCTTTATGGTTTCCTTTCCTCTACCTTGTTGTTAGCCTTTGTCTTGCTATTCTCATTTTTCATGGTCTTTTCCTTTTGTTTTATTTAGTTTTTGGTCTTCTTTCCTTGTGTCTTGTCTTGGTGAACCATTCTTTTCGGTAGGTGTAAATATGGAAACTCATTTATTATATGCCACTCAAATCAAAGAAGTGGTAAACCCAAAATTCATTTAAGTTCTCCTCACTTCTTCCTTGTTCAAGAGTGTGCTTGCCAATTTGTGCTTGTAATTTTCTCGAAAAAGTTAGGCAGTGACCAAGACCTCTCCTTATTTGAAATTTTTCTTGTATTTTTACAAATAACTCTCTTATGGTTTCATTGTATCCACCTTGTTGTTAGATTTTGTCTTTCTCTTCTCATTCCACATGGTGTTTTTCTTGTGTTTCACTAAGTGTTTGGTTTTCTTTCCTTGTGGCTTATCTTGGAAAACCCGTCCTTTTAGTAGGTGTAAGGATTATGGATAATTTTTTCTATGTCACTCCTCTCAAGGAAGTGGGAAACCTCAAATTAATTCAAGGTATCATCAATTCTTCCTTATGCATGGATGGGATTGCCATCTTGGGTTTGAAGTTCATTTAGAAAAAGTTAAATTATGACCAAGGCCTCTCCTTATTTGACAATTTTGTTGTATTTTTACTAAGCACTGCCTTGTGGTTTCATTGCCTCCACCTTGTTTTTCACCTTTGTCTTCAACTTCTCAATTCACATGGTTTTCACTTGTGTTTCATTTATTGTTTGGTATTCTTACATTGTGTCTTGTATTGGAAACCCTATCTTTTTGGAAGGTGGAATGATGGTGTCTCGTAAATATTACATCCCAGTTGTTTCAAATAAGTGGTGAACACCAAATTTGTTTGGTCTCCTCACTTATTGCTTGTGCATGGGTAGGCTTGCCAATTTTGGCTTGCAAACCATCTCAAAAATGTTAACCAATGATCGATACCTCTCCTTATTTAATAATTTTGTCATATTTTTACCAATTGTTCCTTTGTGGTTTTTTCTGTTCACATTGTTATTTTCCTTTATTTTTTTTATTCTAATTCCGCATGGAATTTTCCATGTGTTTCATTTAGAGTTTTCTCTTTTTTCCTTGTGGCTTGTTGCTAGTGGGGAAAATCCCCCTATTACTATGCTGGGTCTAGGTATAGGCAGAGCATTGACTTCCCTTAAAAGACAGTTATATTCCTAAGCTACCCCAAAACTATCGAAATTGAATGACAAGAGAGAGGAAAGAAGCTCAATAGGTGTACCTTTGGTCCTAACGACTGGTGTAGACTTTTTTCGTCCTTACAACTTCCTAGATTGTGGGTCTCCTCCCAAAGTTGACTTGTAAAAATCTTAGGAAAAAAATGCTACAAGATATATGATCTCTACTTATCACTTTCAACGTTCAGATATAGGCATAAATGCATAAATCAATAAAAATATATAGACATAATGTTTTGGGACAAGAAAACACTTCTTTTATTCAATACAAAGATAAAAAAGATTACAACCTTTGTCGAAAATTGCTTTGTGAACTAGGTCTGAGCTCCTCTATCTTGGCTCTGAGTGCATCATTCCCATGCAAGCCTCTCACAAAAAACTTATCACTTGGGAAAGAGGAAAGGGTTGTATAAGGAGAAAGGGTTTTAGGGGAATGATGAAGCCAAAACTCAGAAAGGGATGCAAAACTTGGGCAAGAAAGGGGAAGGGATTTTGGCAGAGTTTTCTTATTACATTGCTTTTCCTTTCAAATGAGACCCTGAGACCTCTATTTATATGATAAAAATATAGTTATTTGGTTAGGGGATGGGATACAATGGGAAAAATGGTTGGGAACCCCTCTATAGCCCGTAAAATCCACCAAATTCCTTACAATTTTATATTTTTTGCAACTTTTGGAGGTAAACACCGGCTAACTAGTATGTCACTTGCATATGTACATGGGTTAACTAGTATGCAACATGCGTGTGTACATGGTATATCAATTCAACAGGGCACGTACATTTTCCAAAAAATAGTTTTTAAGAAGAAACCTCAACAGTATTTTGAAAAAACATGTAAGTGGAAAGGGCAATGTCATGTATGCATAGGTAAGGATTTTTTGTACTATAACATATGCCCCCTAATGTGTGAGGTCAGAAGAGTAATTGATGGATGAAATACATTACAATATCTTTACCAGTGGGAAGGCACAGAGTTGAGTGAGACTAGGACTAGAGTTCAGGAGCGTGCCATCTGAAAAACAATTATAATCTCTTTGAGGCAGGCATACCCATGCTTGGGATGAACTAAGCATGGCTGCCAATCAAGTACACTGCAAAGCCATGTCATATAAATTTCTATATAAATTGTAGCCATGAGAAATACACAACGGATCTACATATCAAAATAATTTGGAGATATACAAATACAATATAATATACATCTTCAAGAATCATTGATGCTTGCGGCTGAAGATGAAGACTTCATAGCTTGAGCAACAAATTCAAGATCTTCAAAACTCAGGTAGGAGTACAATAGGAGTTTAAGAATCATTACCCGTAGGTGTTCGACATGCAATCGGGGAAATACTGTAGGATCTCGATCATCAAGAACAAAACTTCATCGATTTTGAATCTAAATTTTACTGGACTCTCAGGATGACCGACTCATGAAAGTCAAGAGATAAACTGTAGAATGGTCGAATCAGGTTGGATAAAACATCCCTTGGAAAAAATAATGAAAAATTGATGAGACTTAGGCAGTACAATATTGATATAAGTTTGTGATATAGTAGGAACCACAATCTCTCCACATGTTCGAAAAACTAACCAAATGGAGGAGAACACAACTCTATGCAACGAGAACAACTTCCTAAGGTAATACTAGATCTCAATGCTTGGTGAACAAACGAAAGGATGTGATTTGTCCAAGGGAGACTATATTGTTGTTGAATAAAATAATGTATATCTCGTCGCCTCTTTTTGGAATATTTTATCTTTTTGTCTTTTTCAATTTTTTAACGAGCTTGAAAAAGAATAAAAGAATGCTACGTTACAAAGGAGGAACTATTTTTGTTGGAAATAAAACTAGTTTGAAGCGCATGGAGTATAGTGATGCTCAGTGCAAGGATACATGTGCACGATAAGGACACTCAAAAAAATTCCTCCATGGGTCAAGGTGTCAAATCACAAGGGAAAAAAGTGTTGTAAGGCTTGCATTTAAGGAATGCTTTGAAGGTTCATTTAATAGCAACATGAAGCCAACATTAGGCCAAATACGCAAGGATGATACATGAAATTAGATTATGTATGACACAATAAGACTCCCTCCATGTTAATTTTTTCGAGCCCGGAGAAGGTAAGATCGGTGGTTTTTCATGTTTAGAGAGTCTGAAAAATGCTAAAAGAAGACCTCTAGGGATCTCCTTTTTCATAACTAGTCCAATCGGTTTGAAGAAAGGCTAAACTTATACCAAAAGGATGTCTCTTCAAAACCATTTTAACAAGTGTGACAGAGAGAAGATCACTCGGCTATCTTTTCAATTTTAAGGAGTCTGAAAAGATCATAACTATGGACTCACAACCTTTTTCTGAGTTTAGTATCCTTATCCCAAAAAAGTTTAAAGTATAACTTAGAAGAAATCTCTCGGTGAGGTGTGTCTCCCAAGGCATACCTTTTTCCTTGAAAATATATTGGCTGGAAAAAGGGTTAAACTTATGCCAAATAAATGTTCTTTCTGTACCAATTAACAAGTGTGAAAGGAACAAGGTCACTCAACGATCTTTTCATATTTAGGGAGTCTAAAAAGATCTTAACTATGGACTCTAAGGGGGTTCCTTTTTCGTAAGTAATTTCCAAGGCCCGAAAAAGAGATAAACCAAAACCAAGGAGAATGTCCCTTTTTCAAAAATTTAGTCCCTTAGGCCCGAAAAAGGGTTAAACTTATGCCTGAAAATACTCTCATAGTGAACCAAAGCTCCTAGGGCATACCTTTATTTGTAAATTAACCATCAAGACTAAAAAAGGAGTAAAATAACACCGAAAGATGTCCCTTCAAATTTGAGTTTGGTGAGCGTGAAGGGAAACAAGATCACCTGACAATATTTTCAATTTTAGAGAGTCTGAAAAGGGCTTAAAGAAGAATCCAGGGGGGTTTATTTTCTCAAGTAATCCAGACGATACTGAAAAGAATAAATAAACTCTCGTTGGATGTTTCTTTCAAATTTTAAGCAATCTTGAAGCCAATAAACCATGCTATTTACGGAGTCCCATGGGTAAAGCCAAGAATGATGACTAGAAAGAAGAATGAAGCTTCAATACGTAATCATGGTGGGACTAAAAAGGACTCCCAAGACTATGGATAAAACTCACAGCATGGATGCCAAAATGAAGCCTTGGCCAATGAGGCTCATAAACAACGTATCAATTGTTAGTACGATCGGTATGCCCACCCTCGGATTTTCTCCAAAGGAGATATTGTCCTAGTCTACGAATAAGACCAATATCCCCTGGGGGAAGGCAAGTTCAAACCCATGTTGTTCATACCTTTCATTGTGAAAAAAAGTCTTAGAAAAGGGTGTTTATCGTCTAGTTGATTTCTAGCGGGGAAAATCCCCCTATTAATATATTGGGTCTAGGTACAGGCAGAGCATTGACTTCCCTTAAAAGACAGTTCTATTCCTAAGCTACCCCAAAAATATCTAAACTGAATGAAAACAAAGAGGAAAGAAGGTCAATAGGTTAACCTTTGTTCCTAACGGCTTGTGTAGACCTCTTTTGTCCTTGCAGCTTCCTAGATTGTAGGTCTCCTCCCAAAGCTAACCTGCAAAAATCTCAGGAAAATAATGCTACAAGATATACGATCTCGACTTATCACTTTTAACATTTAGATATAGAAATAAATGCATAAATTAAGAAAATCATATAGACATAATGTTTTGGGACAAGAACAAACTTCTTTTATTTAATATTAATATCATAAAGATTACAACCTTCATCGACAATCTCTCCATGAACTAGGTCTGGGCTCCTCTATATTGGATCTGAGTGCATTAATCCCATGAAATCCTCTCACAACCAACTTATCACTTGGGAAAGGGGAAAGTGTTGTATAAGGAGAAAGGGTTTGAGGGGAATGTTGAGGCTAAAACTCAGAAAGGGATGCAAAACTTGGGCTAGAAAGGGGAAGGGATTTTGGCAGAGTTTTCTTATTCTCTTGCTTGTCCTTTCAAATGAGACCCCAATACCTCTTTTTATATGAGAAAAATATAGTTATTCATTTTAGGGACAAGCTACAATGGATAAAATGGTTGGGAAACTCTATATAGCCCATAAACTCTGTCGAATTCCTTACAATTTTATATTTTTTGCAACTTTTGGAAGTAAACAAGGGCTAACTAGTATGTATCTTGGGTATGTAAATGGGCTAACCAATATGTAGCATGTGTGTGTATGCGAGCTATCAGTTTAGCAGGGTGCGTACATTTTCCAAAAAAAAGTTTTTTAAGAAGAAGCCTCAACAATATTTTGGAAAAATATGTAAGTGGAAAGGCTAATGTCATGTATGCATAGGTAAGGCGCTTTTGGACTATAACACTTTCCCTGTAAATCCCATATTCTTATTAGGCATATGAATGGATTATTTTTTATGCTACTCATCTGAAGGAACTGGTAAACTCCAATTTCATTAAGGGTCTCCTCACTTTTTCCTTGTGCAAGGGTGGACTTGCCAATTTGGGAGCTTACAAGTCACCTCAAAAAATTTAAGGTGTCTTCTCAACACCATATTTTAGGTAGGTGTAAGGATGGTGACCCATAAATATTTTATGTTTCTTATCTCAAGGACGTGGGTGTTGTGAGAAATATTACCCCGTAGACAAGATAATATCCCCTTTGGACCAAGACCCATATATTTGGTCCAAATACATAAGAGAACAAGTGGTTTCTACTTTCCCTTTAAATCTAACTCAATCAATCAAGCAATAGAGAAGAAGAATATGGCGTACCTTATCGCGATGTTCGTCCTCACTGCTCCAATCCCTAGGCTTGATCTCCAATATCCTTAACACAATTGAAGTCTTGCAAACACTAGAAAAGGAACTCTTCTTCCTAATCTATATGATTAGATAAAGAATATCTATCTACGAATACTGAAATGAAAATAGAAAATCAAATGTAGATGTAGAACACATGAAGTTGAAGGGAATAGGCCAAGTTTATATTAATTGGAAAGCCAAAAACAGGAACTTATAAAGCATGCTTGACGATGTAGTAGCTTCTCCAAGCTCTCCTCCTCTAACCCTTGCCTGAAAACCCTCAAATCAAAATGTTGATGCTTCTCCCAGGATCAAAGGTTTGACATTTGAATTCTTCCCCCCTTCACCTTGGTAAATTCTTCAATATATAAGCTTGAGAGGGTTAAACACCATGAGATAATGAGGGAAATGGTTGAGGATATGGATCCTTAATTTGGGATTAGATACTAAGATAGATTCATAGTATAGGATTCGACCAAAAAAACCTCATCCATTTGGATCTATCCCTTAGAAAAAGGTGGGAGATCCCATATTTTCCTCTAACCAGAATGCCCCCCCCC
>JZKD02S0350547.1:257903-271908 GCA_000966675.3 Picea glauca
TTGGATTTTTAGAAATCTGATTGTACCATCTTACTTGCCTCAGCTCAGTGCATCTAGCCCCTGGATCATAATTTCAAAATTTGAGGTTTGAAAAATTAGGGTTTCCTCATAAAACCCTAAGGTGCAATTGCAGTTGCGGTTTTAGAATTAGTCACAGTGTCAATTGCAGTTGTAGCATCAACTATAGTACTAGTTGTAGTCACCCTTGAAGTTCTTAAAGAGTTGGTGATTATTATCGTTGCTACCAGATGGTGCCACTACCTACAAATTCTATTAGAGGTATGCACTCACATATTCTTAAATTGTTAAGCTTTAAAGGGTATTTGCAGGATAAGGGATATCTTTCCATAGATCCAAAAGGATCTCAAGATCCAACACATTCAGAGGAATAATGCAACCCAAGTTTGATTATTTTGATATGCATCTATTTGTTATGATATTATTTTGATCTAGGTTGCATGTTGAAGCTATGACCATCATACTAACCTTTGGTCAAAATTAAAGTCAAGGTATTAGATGGATTAAACTTGAGATCATATAGTTTATTCTCTAACCCAACCTTCTGTCAAGATAGCATATTGTCTAAGTACAAGAAGACAGGTTGAATAAAGCACTCATCATCTTGAGTGAAGGAGACTTGGAAGAAAAGGAACACACTCATTCTTGAGGACAAGGCTCTAGGTTCTAGGTTTGATTAAATAAGTTGATAAGATTCAAAATTTCACATGGAAAGTTGATAACTGCCTCTTTACAAGTAAAGTTATAGTTGAGGTAGTAGTCTTTGAAAAGTGTTATACTTGGTAGCATGTGAGCATATCAAGATAAATGCTTAATGTAATCATTTACCAGATACAACTAACATATCCTCTAGGAGAAACGTCTTATGTTGATTCCAGGTTACCTTGTATGAATGTTTCATCACAACACTAGAAGAGTGTTGATCTCATTTTGTATTGTATCTCTTACTTTTGATCTTTATTTTAGACAGGTCACAAGTGAAATCTATAAAGGACCTACTATGACTGTTATCCATGCTATTGTTTTATTTACTATTATCAAAAGAGAATTATTCTTGCTTGTTGTTTTGTTGACCTTGTTTCAGGTCACAGGTAATAACCCTGAGGAATCTATAGTGAAGGTTGCAGAAGGAAAAAAATTAGATGAGACATGAAGCATACTATGTACATGACCATATACATTCATGTACCAAAGAAGATGGAGAAGAAGCTATCTTTTGAGATTCAGAGTATCTCATATGAAGATTGATTGTAAGGATAAGAAGGCTCCAAAGATGATCGAACATTAGAACAAGAAATCACAGAAGAATTGTTCAAAGGTTAATGAAGCCACCTTGATAGGAAGAAGAACTCATTTGAAGCCTGACTTAGTCTATCATATTTAGACCTGGTATTCAACACCAAGTATACCCTGTAAGAGATGATGAAGTTCTTTTAGACTTAGAAGAAATTGAGAATAAGCTTGATTTTAGAAAGGATCATATGAAGAGAAAACTTCCAAGATTGGGAGACAAATGTCATGATAAGACTAGATCATAACTTCAGAGACTCCTAGGAGATATGAAATCTCCTGGAAGATTCTCTTGATTCAATAACAAAGAAGGAAGCCAGTGAGAAAGACTAGGATATGGATTCTTTTGTGAGACTAGAAGAGAAGTCAACATTGACTTCCAAGATTGATCTATACAGATCAAGCATGTTGCAGATGTACAAAGCTTGATGTGTGTCTAAGAGGATTCTCCCAACAAGAGGGAGAAGACTATGAAGAAACACTTACTCCAGTAATTGAAGAAATAGTTCCAATATTTATCAAGACAACCAGAACAACCATGATTCATATATAGTATGAGATGCAGGGGGAGAAATCCCCATATTTAAAATTGAGTGGCAGTTGGTGCATTACATTAGTTGGACCATGGAGACATGAATTACAATGAAAGATAGAGTTACCTCCATGAAATAAGAAGAGATACCTTCAGTATCAGTTATTGAGCCACTCTTAGTTTCAGATGAAGTTGTTGTCATGATAGAATAACAAGAGTTACTCATAGATTTCATCAGCCACAGTGAAAATGAAGCAGTCATTCTCATATTCAGAGAAGTTGCAAGTGCAGAGTCCCAGTTCTAGAAGGAACAGTTGCAGAAAGAGGAGAGGACATACTCTCAGCTAGTGAGACAGATCATTCCTTGTAGAGAGCCCATAGAGATAGCACATGATTGTGAAGATTTATTTGCAGCTGAGAAAGTGTACCAGACTGGTACAATGTAATGAGAAAATTTGATTTGAAGATTGAAGATAGAAATACTCATGTCTTTTAGTTGAAGGAAGCTCTATACATGTTGAAGCAAGATCCTAGAGATTGGTATGGAAGAATTGATAGTTTCCTGACAAGATTGGGCTTTACCAAGAGTAAAGTTGATTCTAACCTTTATCTCAAGGTTATGAATGATGAGACAGTGATGTTACTACTATATGTAGATGATGTTTTCTTGACAAGATGAAGAAAAGCTCATCACAAATTGTAGAAGAATCTCGCTACAAAGTTTGATGGAAGACCTAAATGCATTATCTCTTAGGTCCTGAAGTTTGGTAGAGAACAAAGAATATATTCCTTAACCAAGGGAAGTATGGAGTTAAAATGAAGAGGTTTGACATGTTGAAATGTAAATCCATGTACACACCCATGGAAACGAAGTTGAATCTCCTAGTAGATGCCTCGTCAGAATTGGTTGATGCTACTCTGTACAAACAGATTATTGGTTCAGTGATGTATCTGATGAATACCAGGCTAGATATAGGTTTTTCATTGAGTCGGTATTTGGTAGAACCTAGACGTGTTCACATTGTCTCTATTGTACTAGAAATCATGACCTCAGACTGAGTGGTTACACCGATTCATATTGAGATGGAAGTGTTTCTGATAGAAAGAGCACTTCAGGATGTTGTTTTAGTCTGAGTTCATCCATGACTTCATGGCATAGTAGGAACCAATCAAGTATTTCTCTTAGCATGACAGAAGAAGAATACATTGTTGCATGCTCCACTAGTTGTGAATCCATATAGCTTTGGATATTATTGATAGATTTATTTGAGAATCAACAAGAAGATCCTAATGAAAAATATGCACCTACACTAGGATGGAGCCTCATGATATTTTTAAGTGGAATTCTATTTATAGATGATGTTCTATTTATAGATGTATGTCGACTATTATTATCACTTAATAATAGTTGGACAATAAATATTAATATATTCTTAATGAGCACTTGGCAATAGTTAACTGAAATGGAAAATTAGTTAGCTATAGGAAATTCTAGTTCAAAGGTTGAATGGTGGGACATGCAAGTCGAATTAGTTGTAACTGAGTGATTCGAAGTTGTAACAAAGTTATATGTGTAGTTATGTGAGTTGTAAAGTAGTTTAACTCAGTTAGGTGAGTTAAGCTCAGTTGTACTAGTTGTAATTGAACTTACACTAGTGAGAATTCGGTGAATTAATTATTAATTAATTCACAATCAGTGATCTCACATGCAATTGAAGATTTACCATTGTTATCTACATCCATGTCAAATCCAGTGGAGACCCAGTTGAGATAACAGGTGAAAGGGACAGTTTGACTATCAGTTGTGACTTTAGTGGGTGCACTCATGAAACCACACACACATTGGATGTGCCCATGAGGAATGCCCAGCCTAGGCAAGAGGGATTCATTCATTGCAGGGATTTCCATTAGCAAGGATTGCGCAGAGGAGGCAGGTTGTCTGGAAGCAGTAAATTGGCACATGAATTTGCTAATTTTTGTATAACAATGTGAGACGAATGTATATTGTAATGAGATCTTTTGGATTAGAGTTTTGTATGATATTGTTTCATGATCCATGATATATACATAATATATGATAGTGGGGTTTTTAGCTTTACTCTTTCCCGGTAAAACATCTGTGTTATGTGTGATTGATCTTTCTTCTTGATATTGCAATTGGTGATCGTGTTTTAAATTCCGCAAGGATATTTGTAGAAGAAATTCTGTATTTAATAGTGGCATATAATGTTTAGATCAAGAGAATCTAGAAAATACATAATTTGTATTAAAATTTCTACATGGTATCAGAGCGCAGAAGATTGCAAAAGCTGAGTTTGTGATTGGATAGAATTCGAATTTGCAAAAATACTTTATTGGTTCTATAGCTGATTCAAGATCGAAATGGATTTCAATGGCTTTAGGTTCGAGTATGCACTTGAGGGAATCTAGAAATACATTTCTTGGAAGGATAGGATGGAGGAAGTATTCAAAGACAATGGCTTGAAGGAATTCATTGTCAAAGATGTTCCTAAGCCAGATGTTGTAGATGCTGCAAATCTTGATGCATGGAAAAAGAAAGTGGAAAAGGCGAGGAGGATCCTGTTGGAGGGAGTACGATACCACATTGTCTCAAGCCTCCATTGGAAATTCACACCATATGAAATGTGGAATAATTTGAAGGATCTATTCCAAAACAACAGTGACCATAGGAAATTGGCGCTCAAAGATAAACTCACAAAGATCAAGATGGAGAAGGGCGTCTCCATTCCAAAATATCTCACGAAGTTTGTCCAATGTCGGGATGAGCTGGGGAGTGTGGGTATAATAGTCGCTGATGATGATTTGGTGATATTGGATCTCCTAGGACTTCCCAAGAGTTGGGACAGTTATCAAGATTGTCAATGGAAGGGAAAAATTTCCAGATTGGGAACAACTATGGTCGGATTTGGTGCAGGAGGAGTTCAGGCGGAACACCAAAGATGGATCTTCATCAAAGATTGATGATGAAGAGGATTGTGCTTTGGATGCCAAGGCAAGGAAAGGGAAAGGGACGAAATTCCATTCAAAATCTGAGTGTAAAGACAAGAAGCTGGATTTTACCAAAGTGAAGTGTTTTTACCATCACGAACATGGGCATCTCACTATTAACTATCCGCAAGAAAGGACGAACAAGAAGGCTTCTGGAGATGTAGTTTGTGAGGCCCTTGCCTCACAATTTGAACTTTACTTCTCCTTGATCGCATGCATGGTTTCCACTGCATTGGGATTGGTGTGGCATTTGGATAGTGGCACTTCCTTCCACATGACAGGAGATAAGGAGATTTTTAGTGACTTGGAAGAGAAAGATCTCAAAATTCATATAGAGATGGGCAATGATGGACGATACAGTGCGACTGGCATTGGTAGCATTACCTTTTAGAGGGAGTCAGGCAAACCATTTCAATTGAAATATTTTATGCATCTTCCAGGTCTGAAGAAAAACTTGGTCTCATTCACAATGTTGGAGGACAAAGGCTATGTTGTTGTTTTCAGCGATGGAAAAGCCTTCTTGTGACATAAAACAACAAGTCAAGTCAAGAATATAGGTATTCGAGTTAAGAATATCTACAAGATGGAGGTAGATGGTTGTGCTTTCATGATGGGCAAGGCATAAAAGGTGGTGAGACAAGATGAGGGCAAATTATGGAACAGGCGATTAGGCCATCTTCATCATGGAGCCTTGAAAATCATGCAGCAAATATCTACTGGAGTTCCAATGGGAACACTTGCTCAGCTAGATCAGTGAAAGGGTTGCACCATGGGGAAGTATGTAAATTCCACCTTTCATGAAAAGGAGAACCATGCTTCGATGATCCTGGAGAGAGTTCACACAGACGTGTGTGGACCATTCTCGGTTGCTTCAACAATAAAACATAAGTATTATGTTATTTTTGTTGATGAATTTTCTCGTAAATGATGGATATTCTTCATGTAGAAGAAGGATCAAACATTCTCAAAGTTATGTGAGTTTAAAGAATTGGTGGAGAAAGAGTCGGGGAAGCAAGTGGAGGCTCTGAGGAGTGATAATGGTGGAGAATACATCTCTAATGAATTCAAATACTTAGGCAACAAAGAAGGAATTCAAAGAGAACTCATACCACCTCATAACCCACAACAAAATGGGGTCGCAGAGAGGAATAACAAAACGATCATGGGTGCATCACGAGTGGTGTTGCATGATCAGGGCCTACCAATGCATCTGTGGGCGGAAGCATGCAACACTGTGGTTTATGTGAAAAACCGATGTCCTCATAGAGTACTTGGCATGAGTACACTTGAAGAAGCTTTTACTGGTAATAAACCTGATGCTTCTCATTTTAATATTTTTGGCTCATTTGTTTATGTGCATGTGACCAAGAATTCCAGGAAGAAGCTGGAGCTGACTGCTAAAGTTGGGATATTTTTGGGGTACATAGAAACACCCCATAATTATCGTGTGTATTTTCCTACCAATAAGATGACTGTTATGTGATGGGATATAAAATTCGATGAAGGGAAAGCCATGTGGTTGTCACTTGAGAGAGAGCTAGACTTTCATGCAGAGGAGGAACTATTGGTTTCCAAAGATGAGTCTCAAGATATGGATCATCCACATGAGGAGGTTCATGGAGTGGAGGAAGACACTCATGCATATCCATCCATCAAAAATGGAAGAAAGCACACCATAGAAGCTGATAGATTGAGACTAGATGTTGCACAGAATGTAGGAGCTCCTACTTCGCAGCACAGACAGAGACAGTCTCCTGATTGATTTACTGGATACATGGATCTCATGAGAAAATATATTGTGACTGAACCATCTTCCTTTCAGGAAGAAGTGCAGGATTCCACTTGGGTTGATGCAATGGTGGAGGAGTATGACTCCATTGTAAAAAAAAGTGCATGGGAAATTGTCCCAAGACCGGTCGACAAATTACTGGTAGGTTTGAGATGGATCTACAAAGTAAAGCAAGATTTTGATGGGAGTGTGGAGAAATACAAGGCCAAATTTGTGGCCTGGGGCTTCTTATAGATCGAGGGGATAGATTATGAAGAAACCTTTGCACCTGTCACACGGTATTCTTCCATAAGATCCATCTTTGCACTCTCAACGTAGATGGTCTGGTGCATGCATCAGATAGATGTAAAAACTATATTTCTCAATGGGATCATTGAGGAAGAAGTGTACATAGAGCATCCTGAAGTATTTGAGATATTCAACAGCAAGTCGTGTGTGTGCCGACTCAAAAGAGCATTGTATGAGATGAAGCAAGCACCTTGTGCTTGGTACACTCAGATAGAAAGATATTTCACCGGACTTGGCTTCACCAAAAGTGAAGCAGATGAAAACCTATACCAAATTGTGGTGGAGGGTAAGATCTTAATCATTGTTCTTTATGTTGATGATTTAATACTGATTGGTGATAAGAAGCTAATACACTCATGCAAGGAGGACCTAGCAAAGGAGTTAGAGATAAAGGATATGGGCCTCCTTCATTATTTCCTTGGATTGGAAATATGGTAGCAAGATGGTGAATTTTTTGTGTCTCAAGGAAAGTATGCAAGGGAGATACTAGGTAAGTTTCACATGGAGGGTTGTAAACCCACAGATACTCCTCTTCTAGGAAACTAGAGGAAAGAGGATGCTACTTTTGGAGAGGTAGTGGATGCTACTATATATTGACAGTTAATGGGTTTACTAATGTATCTAGTGAACACGCGATCAAACATTTTCTATGTGGTTAACCAGCTGAGTCAAGTGATGGTTAAGCCTACCAAGATATTTTGGAAGGCAGGTAAGCATGTCCTAAGATACTTGAGGGGAACATCTGAGTATGGATTATGGTACAGATAGATAGATGAGGTGAAGATGCATGGATTCACGGATGTAGATTGGGCGTGTAGCCCAATGGATAGAAAAAGCACATCAGGGGGGATCTTTAGTATTGGATATACAATTGTTTCTTAGTACAGAAGGAAACAAATATTCATGGCACTCAGTTAAGTGGAAGTGGAATGCGTGGAAGCAATTCAAGCTACATATGAGGCTATCTGGATGAGAAAGATCTTGGTTGGTTTGTTTGGTTCTCATTTAGATCCGACAGTGATTCATTATGATAATCATAGTTGTATTAAACTCTCGATTAATCATGTATTTCATGATAGATATAAGCATATAGATATATGTTATCATCATATCAGAGATTGTGTGCAGCAGAAGATCATGTTTCTTCAGTACATTCCTACGAAAGATCAGGATGCAGACATTCTAACAAAGGTGCTCACCGGGAGCAAATTCAAATACCATAGAGACAGGATCGGGGTGAAGGATAATCCCTTTCTTGTTTTTAGGGAGTGTTGAGATTCAACAAGAAGATCCTAGTGAAAATTATGCACCTACACTAGGATGGATCCTCGGGCTATTTTTAGTTGGAAGTCTATTTATAGATAATGTTCTATTTGTAGATGTATATCGACTATTATTATCCCTTAATAATAGTTGGACAATAAATATTAATCTATTCTCAATGAGCACTTGGAAATAGTTAACTGAAATGGAAAATTAGTTAGATACAGGAAATTCAAGTTCAAAGGTTGACTGGTGGGACATGCAAGTAGAATTAGTTGTAACTGAGTTATTCGAAGTTGTAACTAATTTATATGTGTAGTTATGTGAGTTGTAAAGAATTTTAACTCAGTTAAGTGAGTTAAGATCAGTTGTACTAGTTATAACTGAACTTACACTAGTGATAGATCAGTGAATTAATTATTAATTAATTCACAATTAGTGGTCTCACATGCAAATGAAGATTTACCACTGTTAACTACATGCATGTCAGATCCAGTGGAGACCGAGTTGAGATAACAGGTGAAAGGGACAGTTTGACTATCAGTTGTGACTTTAGTGGGTGCACTCATGCAACCACACAAACATTGGATGTGCCCATGAGGAATGTGAAGCCAAGGCAAGAGGGATTCATTCATTGCAGGGATTTCCATTAGAAGGGATTGCACTGAGGAGGCAGGTTGTCTGGAAGTAGTAAATTGGCACATGAATTTGCCAATTTTTGTATGACTGTGTGAGATGGATGTATATTGTAATGAGAGCTCTTGGATTAGAGTTTTGTATGAGATTGTTTCAGGATCCATGATATATACATAATATATGATAGTGGGGTTTTTAGCTTTATGATTTCCCAGTAAAACATTTGTGTTATGTGTGATTGATCTTTCTTCTTGATATTGCAACTGGCGATCATGTTTTAAATTTCGCAAGAATATTTGTGGCATATAATTGTTAGATCAAGAGAATCCAGGAAATACATAATTTGTATTAAAATTTCTAAATTTCTACAATGGAAGCCACCATGATTCTATGTGATAACCAAGTTGTATAAAGAGGATGGAGAACCATGTGTTCCATGATGAGTCAAAACACATAGATATCCGATATCATTACATCTGTGATATGGTGCAGAGGGGAGCCATAAAGCTCTATTATGTTAGCACAGATGAATAGGTTGTTGATGTGTTGACCAAGCCTCTATCTCGTGTAAAGTTTGAGCACTTTCGAGATAAGATTGGTGCAGTTCGAAATGACCTCCCTCAAAAGGGGGATTAGTGTTGAGTTTTCATCCTTGTGTTGTGATGCCATCTTAGTGCTGAAGATTTCCAGCCTCGTGCTATGATGATGTGCCATTCTCGTGTTGTGATGATGTGCCAGCCTCGTTCTGTGATGATGTGCCAACCTTTTGCTGTGATGATGTTCCATCCTCATGCTATGATGATGTGCCATCCTCGTGCTATGATGTTGTGTTTCCAGCCTCGTGCTCTGATTCCAGCTTCGTGATGATGATGTGTTTCTAGCCTCATGTTGATGATGTTGTTTTTCTAGTCCTGAGTTGTGATGCCATCTTCATGCTGAAGATTCTCAGCCTAGTGTTGATGTTGATGATTCTCCAACCCTTGTGTTGTGTTGTTGTTTTTATTTATGATGATGTATACTAATCCACGTTGATGAACATGATGATGATGATGCCACTTCATCTTCTTGTTGAAGATGATGATGATGTTACTTTAGCCTCATGCTAAAGATACTAATGATATTACTTTAGCCTCGTGCTAAGAAGATGATGATGTTACTTTAGCCTCATGTTGAAGATGATGATGATGTTACCTTAGCCTCATGTTGATGAGGATGATGATGCTACTCCAGCCTCATATTGTGAACGATGATGATGAGAAAAAATTCCAATGATTTCTAGATATGCCAGTCAGTGTTCCAGATGTTGTTAATGTTGTTTCCCTCTCTCTCTATCCTAATGATGTTGTAGAATACCCTTCTTGTTAAGGGGGAGTGTTGAAATATTGTAACTATAAAGAGTATTCTATTTATTATTTATGTATTATTTATTAGATCAATCCCCTTTTGTGGATTGATCATGTCGAGCATTGTAAATGACAAAATCCCCTTTTGCGGATTGGTAAAACCCTAATTGTAATATGAAAAATGAGAAGTCGGCCCCCAAAATAAATTAAAGTGGTTTTAACCACCCAGGAATAGAATTCGACCCTACCAGTGAAAAGACACTTCCTTTCAACACCTACAGGATTGTATAAATAAAGGAGGCCAACACCTCATTTGGTCACTCACTCATTCGATCATATAGAGTGCAAGTTTGGAGCTGTAGTTGGAGAAGAGTGAAGAGAGAGAGGAGAATTACTTGGGAGAGGACTTTCTGTAGTGTTTGGTTTATTCTCTGGGCATTGTATTGGCTATCTATATTAAGGAAGTTTTTGCTGGGTTTTCACCCCATGAGGCTTTCCCAGTATAAATGATGTGTCTCTTCTGATTAAGTTTCTCTCAGTGATCCTATCTATGCTATGGTTATCTAGTAAATTAAAAAGAAACCTAATGATGGCTTAAACTCTAAAAAAACTAAGTTTGGACTGACAGGTGAAAAGGAAACTGGTAATACTGTAGAAAAATGGTTTGAAGTGAAACTTCCCTTGAACATTATGAGGTACAACAAGTGACTTGGAAACATTGACTCGACGAGTACCAATAACATAATTTGATGGTAATAAGAGAATTCTTTGACTGGAATGAAAAAGTATAGCGACACATGGAATTGGTACATGACTCAAAGAGAAGAAAATTAACCAACTGTAATACTAGACACAAATAGGTGCCATGTTTAAGGGTGACAATAGCTACCATAATCAATTCCAAAAAACTTGAACCACTCCCTTCATTTTTTCCCCAATCATGATTGATGAGTACCTCTTTCTTTTTTAATGAGCTTGAGGAGGATAACATATGATCGGTATAGCTCATCTTCAATGAGTCCCTCATCATATGTTTAATGAACTTGAAGAAGGATAGGCTCGGTCCTACATGTGTCCCATAGATTGGACTCACGTAGGTCCTTCGATGTATATTCTTACGATCCCAAAGAAGGTAAAATCAATGGTTTTTGATGTTTAGAGAGTCTGAAAATAACTTAAATACGACTCCATAGATGAATTTTTCATAACTTTAGTCTCCCAAGCCAGAAAAAAGTGTAAAACAATACAAAGGAGAACTCTTCTATCCATGCTTAACTAGAGTATTCATTTTTGAAAATTAGTCTCACAAGTAGGAAAAAGAGATGAACTATCACTTGAAAGATGCCATTTCAAACCTTTTAACGAGTGTGAAAGGAAGAAATTTCACTCGATAATCTTTTCATGTTTATGGAGTCTAAAAAAGAGCTTAAAGGCGACTCCAAAGAGTTTTGTTTTCACATAGATTTTACAAGTCTATAAAAGAGATAAAAATACACTTGATAACCTATTCTCATGTTTAACGAGCTTGAGAAAGAAAAAATACTAAAATCGGCCTAGAAAAGACTATTATGTTATGATGGGAATGACCTCCAAACGAGGATCACTCCTAGCGACGTGTCTCTCTATAGATATTCCCTCCCCCCCCCATCTTGCATGATAGAAGCTAGTGGCTTCACTCCAGCATGATGTCTAGAGGCTAGAGACCTTCCACCCAAGCGTAGATTCCTTCGGTGACTCTTGTTCTTTCCTCGTCTAGGCCTCTAGTTACTAATAGGGATACTTTCATTAGGTTGAGGAAAAGAAGGTTCAAGTATTCAATCCAAAGTGAGACTTGATTCATATGGAGGGGGGTTTGTTTCATTTTTTAACGATCTTGACAAAGACAGTGAACTATGATCATTAGCATCTATTTCATTTTTTAATGAGCTTGACACAAGAAAAGAACTATGCTCATTAATACCAGGTACTACCAAAGGATCAAGTGATTCTAGTGATTGTTGCACCTGAGTTGAAATTATATTTAACATGGCAACCCGTGGGGTTGTAGGAGAAAGAAAAGGAAAAACCCCCATGAGAAAGGAATCCTTAAGGAGACCTACTCTTACACTCTCAAAACTATATTGTCCTAGAAAAGGGATAGTATTCACTACATCATTGTGGATATATGGAGTTATATAGTCAAGCTAGTAAACAATGACAATTTTTCTTTGATGGGGAAGTCGTAAAATACGAAACACTGAAGATGAAACAACAGTCATGGCATAGAACCAACTATGACCATGTAAAAAATTGTAATCCAAGCGTGTGTCAACCACTTCGATATCAACTGAAATAATTTTACCCTTCAATGTCACAGAAAAAGATTGCAAGAGTCCTTGAGGTTGGAAACCATGTCCATCAAACACTTTCAGGGTGGTAGGAGATGGGATAAGTTTTGGAGAACCAAGGGATCTCTAACAAGGCAAATACATGACACATGTGGGGGATCCCTCATCCAAAGACTGCAATGGATGTTCTTCCCACCAACCAAAATTTGAATTTGGAATGATATGTGGTGTGAGAGCCTCTCTTTAGAATAGTTGAGAGCCTCTCTTTAGAATAGTCCAGATTAAACGTAATTTGATTTGACTCCTCCGGATCCATATCTCCAATGGCTGACAACAGGGTTCTACATTGGCTTGTAAAGTGTTGTATAAATTTGAGGGATGATATAGCACAAGGATCTTGTGCCAAATATTCAATGATATTGTAGTATGTGGTAGTGCAGGAACTTGGATTAAATGTCTCTTTTCTAATTGCGCTCTTGGGCGGGCACAACACTGTGTCAAAAATTGGCTTCTCAATGTTAAGAGGATTGGAAAATGGAGGAGTGGATGTGGAGGGTTGATAAATATCCTTTCCATTATCTCGATCACTTTGAGGAGTGTCATAATAGTTTTCTTGAGTTGTTACATTAACCACCTTAAACATGTACACCTTAGAGGTGCTCGAGGAAGCATTCCCATGGTGGGAATGATCTATGTTTTCCCCTTGTTGAGGGGTGGGATTTTGTGAAACTATATGTTGTTGTTGAACTAGTTGGGAGGTACCCTTTTGAAATTTAGTGACTACCTCACGATGAGGGAATTATTTTGTGTAGTGGTATTCCTCACAAATCATGCAAGGAAACTTAGACTTCCTATTTGGTTGAGTATCACCAATCTTTGTAGTATCATGTTGGTTAGAATATTTCTTGGATTTACCCTTGTTTTTATTCTTACCTCTTAGTTGCTGAGATGAAGTGGATTGGACCGCATTCACCTAGGGGGTTTGAGCAGGAGTGGAATTAGTTTTGGTGTTTGAAAAGGAAGCTAGTTTCATAGAAATTCTTGTCAAATCGTTCGATGGGCAAGGAGCATGAGGGATAATATCATAAAGTGTGTAAGAATGGGAATATAACAAGTCCAAATATTAAACATGACTGATAGCCTACTCCTCAGTAACAAAATTTACCATAGAAACATCATGCGCAATGGGAGGAAAGAGTGACTTTGTAAACCAATCTGCAAGGAATTAGTCTAGAATTGGAGCTTTAATCAACCATCTTCATCATATCACTCATGAATATGATTGGATATGTGGGTGGAAGAGGATTGTCAAAGTGAGGTCAAAAGATATGTACTGGTCTCGTAACATATATGCAACTAGAAATGCATCATAAAATCCATGGAAGGAGAAAAAAGTCGATAAAGGAGTTACACGACAAATCAATATACCATTTCGTTGTCACACTTGTAAGTGTTCTCTGAAAAATAATAAGATGGATGGAATCATCCATCATAGAGTTGGAAGAGCACC
>JZKD02S0350547.1:296668-306837 GCA_000966675.3 Picea glauca
CAAGAATGGGTGCGCCCATTTGCCTTAATCAACCTCATGAGGGAAGGTGAGGAGTTTTCTAATCTAACGGCTGAGTTTAGATTAGATGGGTGGCTGGGATTTGGTGTCTCTTCACTCACCCTCACTTCAATCATAAAGTTATCTTTTAATTTGCATCTCACAAATTAATTTGACTAAGGCCCAATTTCGGCAATTTCTCCCCTTAGGCGCCTAGGGAAGAGAAACACTTGCCTTGGTACATTATTTTAATTAAAAATTTAACAGGATTATCTACTGAGGATCCAGATGAGTTTATGCTTGAATTTGATATTTTGTGTAGAAGTTATGACTACACCACTACTACACAGAATCTGAAATTGTTTCCAACTACATTAAAGGGTAACACGTTAAGATGGTTCATGAGCCTTGGAGGAGAGAATATTTAAACATGGGGAAAAATGAGGCAGCTTTTTCTGAACAAATACCAAGACTACCACCGAATGAGGGAACGAAGAGAGGAACTGTTCAAGATGGCTCAGAAGGAGGATGAGACCCTTGAAGATTTTGTGGAGCGAATCCAGTATAATCTACAAAGTTATGGACATCCATATGTGAGTAAGGACACTCTGAAAATTATTTTGTTGAAAGGAGTTAGAGATGATTGTTTAGATATGTTGAATATGCTTGGAAAGGGAGATATATATAAGGAATCCTATGAAGACATTGTAAATATTTGTAAGATATCCTCTTGAGGATATACAAGGAATAAGTCAGCTACCAGGGATGCTACTTTTTCAAGGGTACATAAATCAGCCAATGGAGGAGCAAGAAGGGTAGAAATAGGTAATATGTTAGAAGATTTCAAAACAGAAATGATTAACTCTTTTGCTTCACAAATTGATACTTTGCATATCAAACAGAAACACGCAGAATGATATCGGGCATTTTCCATTTTCTATCTGAAATGTAGAGACAAACATCCACCAAGGGAATGCCCACTGAACAGTGTCCAGGTATGTCTTATTTGTGAATTATATCATCCCACTGACAAATGTCCCTCCTTACCAGGTGTAAAAGAATCAATGAAGGTGACTAATGAGGAAGTGAAGGTTTCCTATATAATAACATAGAGGAGACAATGATAGCCACAAGGTCAAGGTACAAACCCTCAATTCTCTCCTACAGCACTTAATTATTGGAATAATATGAATAATCAGCTTCAATATAGCTAGATGAATGCCCCCCCTGCAAATCAAATGTCACCTCCTTATCAGGATCTCAATCCATGGTTACCTATGCCCCAACATTAGAATCACCATGGGAAATGGAACCCATATTGGAGAGGCCCTCAACAAAAACTTATTTATCAAAATCATCACCAACCAAATCCCCATCAACAACATTTCCAACCCTAGTACCAGTAGCAATAGCTGCAGTTACCTCCCAATGCCCCACAAAAAAATCCTGCCTTATGACCTCATATGCTTGTGCAACCTAACCCAAATCCAAATAATAAGTTCGTTCAAAATATTGATATACACAATGTCCCAACTCTATCTATTACTCCTATGCCTTGTGATGAGATAAAATTAAGATCAGGGAGAGTAGTCGAGCCAATAATTGAAGATGCTCCATCTTCAGAATTACACAAGGAATCAGGAGAAAAACCATCTGCTAATATAGAATAAATTGACCAACCTATCATAGGATTAGCATACCCCCCATTCCCTAAAATACTGGAAATTGCCAAAACTGTGGAATTACCATCCTTCAATCTCTTAGGAGAATTGCAAAATTTGCATGTTAACATTCCACTATTGCAACCGATTAGGGATGTCCCTATTTATGCGAATAATGTAAGAGACCTATGTATCAAAAGGCCTGGAAATAAACCAAGGGACCCCCTCACAGTACACGTAGTGGGAGAAATGTCTGAATTAATGTTAGGAAAAACCCCACCTATTAATTATGGCGACCCATGAAACCCTACAGTCACTGTCAAAATTGGTCAGACATTTATTTTCCATGTGTTAGTTGATTTAGGGGCAGCAATTAACATTATGCCAATAGAGACTACACAATTGTTGCAACTCAGAACGCAAGTCTGACCTACTCCTACTATTTTAGAATTAGTTGATCGTTCTACTATCAGACCAAAAGGAGTAATCAATGATTTAGTTATTTCAGTTGATTCATGGGAGTATCCTACTAATTTTGTTGTATTGCAACCCAAAACCCATCTGGGGGGACACCCTCTCATTCTAGGAAGACCTTGGTTAGCTACAACTGTTGATTTCATTGGTTGTAGATATGGTTCAATGACCATCTCTAATGGTTATGATACCAAGAAACTTACCCTTTATCCTCATGCTACGCCTAGTGTGGAACCCGAAAATTCTTTCTGGATGGACATTGAGGATGAAAGCTATATGCTTCTGTTAACCATAGGACAAGCCCTAAGTTTCAAAGATGAGACAAAGGATGAGTTAATCAATATATTTATCAGTGACCCCTCTGTTGTTACACAAAACACACACCACTGATTAAGTAGAATCTTCGACCCTATTTCCCAGGAAGGAATGAGCCTAGAAATGTTCTCTGAAACTGTTGTAAATCAAGTTAATTCATCTGTAACAAAAAAAGTTGTAACAACAAAGGCTAAAACAAACATTACTGAAACAATTGAACTATTTCCTAAAGTCAATTCTAAGAGCATCACTATAGAAATCGAACCTGGAAAAACCCTGAACATCAATCCCGATTTATCTTCTGTTGAAACTCAACATTTGATGAAGTTATTGATTGAACATAAGGAAGCATTTGCCTAGGATTTCATGGATATGAAAGGAATTTCCTCTGACCTATGCACACACCATATATACATCAAGGAATAATGTCGACCCATTTTCCAACCCCAAAGGAGGATGAACCCTAATCTTAAAGAGATCGTTAAGGAAGAACTACAAAAACTTCTAAATGTTGGATTCATCTACCCTATATCATATAGTGAGTGGGTTTCACCATTGGTTATCTTACCTAAAACTAATGGTAAATGGAGAGTGTGTGTGGAATATAGAGCCTTGAATAAGTCCACGCAGAAGGATCATTTTTCTCTTCCATTTATTGATTAGGTTCTAGACAACCTATCTGGAAAAAAAAAAAATCTCTTTCCTAGATGGATTTACTGGCTATAACCAGATAAAAATTTCTCCACGAGACCAAGATAAGACCACCTTTACCAGTGCTTGGGGTACATTTTCCTACAAATTTCAACCATTTGGCTTGTGTAATGCACCAGCCACTTTCCAGAGAGTTGTAACTGGTATTTTCTCTGATATGGTGAATGACTATATGGAAATATTCATGGATGATTTTACACGTTATGGTACTGATTTTGATGAAGCTTTGTCTAATTTGGAAAAAATGCTCAAAATATGTATACAGTATCACCTTTATCTAAGTATAGAAAAGTGTCATATGATGATGAGCGAAGGTGTGGTGCTGGGACACTTCATTTCTTATGCAGGAATTTAGGTAGACCCATCCAAAATCCAGGTAATTTTTGGCATTCCAACCCCATCAACTCAGAAAGAGGTAAGAAGTTTTTGAGGGCATGTTTGATATTACAGGAGATTCATTAAAAAAAATTCCAAACTTGCCTCTCCCTTATTTTTTCTATTAACAAAAGATGTTGACTTTCGTTGGACTGACAATTGCAAATTGTCTTTTGCAGATCTGAAACAAAAATTGTCCACAGCTCCCATTTTGAGAGGGCCCAATTGGGCTCTGCCTTTTCATTTTTCTTCAGATGACTCAGACACTGCAATTGGTGCAGTGCTAGGGAAACAGGAAGATAAAAATCCCTATTCTATCTACTATATCAGCAAGAACATGGCTCTTGCGGAGTTAAATTATATAGTTACTGAAAGAGAATTCTTGGCAGTATTATATGCGATCAATAAATTCATGCATTATATCATTGGTTTTCCTACTTTTATTCATATTGATCATACAACAATTAAATATTTCATGAATAAACCTATTACTAATGCCCGAGTAACAAGATGGTTGTTATTGCTACAAGAATTTGACATCACTATAGTAGATAGACCAATAAAAGAAAATGTGGTTGTTGATTTTCTCTCAAGATTGCATATAAATGATGATAATTCACTTGTAAATGATTCCTTTCCAGATGAACATTTGTTTGCAGTATTTGCTCACTCACCTTGGTATGAATACATTGTTAATTATTTGGTTGCAGGGAAGGTACCTCCACATCTTTCTCCCCGAGAAAGAAGGAATATTATTCAGAAGAGTGCTCGGTATAGTTGGATAGGGGGATATCTTTTCTACACATGCATGGATCAAAAAATCAAAAGATGTGTGAGGGATGATGAAGTTTATGGTTTGCTTAAAGTTTTCCACAATGGCCCTTGTGGAGGTCATTTTGTTGATAAAAGGACTGGACATAAAATTTTGAGGATGGGCTATTTTTCGCCCACGATATTTCAAGATGTAAATAAATATGTCCAACCCTATGACAGTTGCCAATGCATGGGTCAGCCAAATCATAGGGATGAGATTCCTCTCCAACCTCAAGTAGTGTTAGAACCTTTTTAGAGATGGACCATAGATTGTGTAGGGCCTATTAACCCACATTCTAATTAGAAAGTATATATATATATTGGTCTGCAAAGATTACATGACCAAGTGGGTTGAGGCAAAAGCACTCATAAGGGCCTCAGAAGAAGTTGTATTAGAATTTTTGTTTGAGGATATCTTTGTTAGGTTTGGAGTTCCCAAGGAACTAATAATTGATGGTGGACCACCTTTCACATCACATAATTTTGAAGCCCTCCTCAATAAATATCATGTTCTACATAGAACAACTTCTCCATATCATCCCCAAGGTAATGGGAAAGTGGAAAGTATGAACAAATTCATAGAAGCCATTCTTACTAAGACATTCAGGGAACACCGTAGGGATTGGTCTGACCGATTGCCTGAAGCTATATGGGCTTATCGAACAACTTAAGGAACACAACTGTTTTTTCTCCTTATGAACTGGTATATGGAAAGAGCCTTGTTTTTTCCCACTGAATTCGAGATCAAGACCCTAAGAACTGCCTCAACAGTCATTCTAGACTTGACTATGGCACAAAAGGCCAGACTGCAATATCTAAATGAGTTGGATGAAAAGTGTTTGGATGTTATTCACCAAACCACAGTGATTCAGCAGCAAATAACCAAGTGGCATGACCAAGTTATCAAGAGGAAGTTATTCAAAAAGGGAGATTGGGCTCTATTGTATGATTCGTGCTTTAAAGAATTTTAGGGTAAGTTGCGTACACGATGGCTATGACCTTACGAGGTAGACACTACTTTTCCCAATGGGATAGTCAAGTTGATCACTATTGATGGATCCAATACATAGCTGCAAGAAAATGGTCATCGCTTGTGCCTGTATCGACGTCCACTTTCCAAGACATAATTTACATCCATATGTACAGCCGATACAGGTTATCAATTTTTGAAGGAAAAGGAGCTTGCTCCTTCCCCTTCTATACCTTATAACTTTTCTCTTTTTCAATAAAACCTTGTATATAAATAACCTCCGTGAAATTGAATTTTTCTATTTTTACTTCAAAACTTTTATGCTTTGTTAATAAATTCCACCTAGAAAGGAATCAGGTAGTTACTTGTGTGCAAATAGATTGAAAAACAACAAGGTAAATTACAACAAAAGGACCCAAAGGATTAGTTTCTAGAAAGTTGAAAAACTTCCTAAAAACTAAGGGATTCTGTGTTCGGCAGGGTTACATGTTGTTACACCTTTCATTCCATTACACCATGTGTCGTTACACCATTTTCCGACCACACGGTCGATTTCCATGATGTTACACCATGTGTCGCTACACCATTTTTCGACCACACGGACGATTTCCATGTTGTTATACCATGTGCCATTACACCATTTTTCGACCACGTGAACATGTGTCGTTACACCATTTTTCGACCACAGGGTCGATTTCCATGATGTTACACCATTTTCCCGACTATTTTGCCTTGCATGTTGTTACACTCTTTTACAACAAATTGGTCGATTTACATGCTGCTACACCTAATTCCACCACTCCAGACAAAATATATGTTGATACACTTATTGCTATTATTCCTTTTGGCTATTTTCTATGCTACTTCACCCATCTTCTTTATCATTTCTTCCATTTCCACATACGAAAACATTGTTGTTTTGTCAGGATTTCTGCCATTTTTCAAAATTACTTCATGCTCTCTCTGTCCCAAAAAGGGTCGCTTCATCATTACTTGACTCCACATATGCAACCTTCTAGATGTTCAAACACATAAAGGACTCCATTTATGCTCCACTTGTCATATCATCATTTCTCATGTTCCACATCCATCTCTCATTATTACAGCTATTCCATGTGGATCAAGTGGCGGTTCGATAATGCAGTTACTCCCGCAGATCAGTTTGCGCGGTAAGTTATGAGGTACGCTACTAATCCTACATGTCCAAGTGATATAGATATGAAATAAATCTTTGATGCCTACCTGTCAGTTGTCTTAAATTCATTAAACCACGATCCAATCAGATTAGTTGGGGGGGGATGAAAAATATAAGTCGACCTAACAGAAAAAACCCTTTTTATATTTCACCTCTGCCACCTTTCGACCATGCTTATTTTCGCTGTGACACTGCATTCTTTATGAAAATCTATGTTCAAAATTGCTCTATCTCTGGTTTAGGTGTCAGTTTCTCCTCCTAATTAATTGTTTGAATTCAAATTCAACATCAAGGGGGGAACACCTGTGAGATATGAACCAGAAAATCTGGATGCCTTGTTGCTACACCTGGATGTTTATCAAATATTTCTACAAGCTGGCTAGATTTCTTATTTTAAGAAGATGTAGGGGTTTAATGAAGCGAAAGTCTTGGAGTTCAGTCAGAATCTCACCAATGGCTATTCAATGGTGCACGGAGTGTGGATTCCAGTGATAGAGGAGAGCATATCCATTATGAAAGGGTTGCCAACCACGGGAGAAAAATGGTTTAACAGGAAAGCACATATTCTCGATGAACATAAGATTTTTCTCATGGGAAATGAGCAAGTACAGACCAAAGGCCGAGGTGAAAATGTAAGTTCCTTACCATAGCCATGGGGGAAGTTATCAGAATTTGTAAAAAGGTACATTACGTGCGAAGGGAGATATCAAGTTGTTTATTTTTCTGATTTTGTTCTACTGTCACATTTGAGACATCAGAAGCTAATAAACATTCCTTATTACCTTCTTCATTGCTTGCATAATATGGCTCACTTTGTCAAGAAATTCAAGCACCCCATGAATTGTCTTTCCAATCATAGACTAATAGGATTATTGATTCATAAAGGAATGGGAATTCCTAATGCCCCATTACCTGAAGTAGAAGAACATCCAAATATTGTGCTCACCATTATGACCAACCCTGAACAACTAAGCCCAATTCCTGGTCTAATTCATGCATCTATGGCCTCGGTTGCACTAGTAGTCAAAGCCCCAACTGTGACTGCCCCTAAATCAACACAAAAAACCACGCACAAAACCAGAATCACCTCTCACACCAACCAGAAAAGCATTGAACCAGAAAAGCTAAAACCTATGCCTTCAGTTGTGGTTGAGCCAGCAGTTGACAGTGAAATCCCTGGACTAAGTCATGAGCCTCAGCCCTTCGTTGCAACAACAAATGTTCAAGAACTCCCTTTGACCCCTAAAGCTAAGAAAAGGAAAGTTGTTCCTTCTATCTTTACACTACCCAGGACAAGAACTAGGTCAGAGAGATCCACTGCAACAACAGTTCCAGCCTCCACTGTAACTGCAAGTACCTCAACTCCTTCTCCTGTGGCACTAGAAACAACTCAAAAACCTCATTTTGTTGTAACAGTAGTTCCAACACCTACTGTATCTGCCAATGAGTCAATTCAGAACACCAAACATCAATCTAGATGAGAATCTCATAGGAGAATCGACAGAGTTGCAGCTAGTAACCCCCCTATTGTTGCAACAAGAAAATCTAAGAAAGGCATTGACAGAGTTGCACCAAATGTTTCCATAGAGTGTCATGATTTTTCTCATACTCAGACCCTACCAAAATTTATGGAGGTACGTATTCCAAGTTTCACCTTCTGCAAGGAATTTCAAGCAACCATTTTATCATTACAGGAGGAACATACACGAGTTACAGTAGAATCATCGGCTCCTCTTGATGATTATGTGCATCACTTAATGAGTGATGAAGTATAGATTAAATCATACCCCAGCATCCCAGAATTTCCTCCTTGTATGATTGTTGAAGAACACCCTCCTTCTCGTTGTGAGATTGTTGCAAAACACCCTCCTTCTCCTAAAGCAACAAAAAAGAAAGACCCTGTTTTTGTCTCTACTTTACCTAGGAGGAGAACTCGGTCAGCAAGGTCTAGTGAAGTAGTAGTTGGATGGAAGGATATGGAATAGGCAATACCTATTCTTTGTCCATTATCCTCCATTGTTAAAGAGACAGCCACACAAGAACCAGTCCCCTCAAATAACATGGTTGTTACACAAGAACCAGTTGCCCAAGAAGAGATTGTTCCTCAAGATAAAGCCATCCCAAACTTAGTTGTTACACAAGAACCAGCTACCCAGGCAAAGATTATTCCACAAGAACTGGTCAAGCCAGAATCAACTGTTCCACAGGAACAAGTCATGGGTGTATCTTCCACACTAGAACCAGTTACAGAAAATAGTGAGGATGTGCAATGTGCTCAACTTTTTGCTCAAATTGAGAAGAAGAGCAAGGATACAAAAAATTCTAGGATTACTGAACTATTAAAGGAAAATGATAGCCTCAAAGCAAAATTGGCTTCCTTAAAGGAATAATTGCAGGTTGCTCGTCAGAAGAATCCAAAGGGGATAACCTTGGACATATTATCACTCACAAAAGATTTTATGGACCAAAATAGAGATCTCATGTGCTCTGAATGTGGTAATATTTATTTTTAGGCAGGGTATAAAGTAGTGAAAGTACCAGTCACTGGTCATCTTGAAGAACCAATCAATCTCTTAGCCAAGATAGAATATGACCCTACTTCTCCACAAGAACTAGTAAGGTAGAGGAAATCTCAACGTAATAGAGTAGTTGTCAGTTCACTAGCAGCTCAAACACAAGAACCTCTGTTACAGACTTAAAATAATTATGTTCTAGAAGACAAGGCAAGAAGGACAATTTTTTGAGATAACAGATATTGGGGGTACACACAGTTTTCCATACCGGTACTTAGCGATTTGTCTTGGCAGTTTACATGGGAGGAGTCGCCTCCCTAACTCAGATTCAGTGTAAGGATTGAAAGTGATTTACATGAGGAAATGCAATGTCTTTAGTTGGGGGGCATGTTAGGACCCAGATGTTAGAAAAACAGGACCGCAGAGCAAGAAAATAAAACAAATGCAGAAATAAAACATATAAGATACACAATACAAGAGAGACACAGATTTACGTGGTTCACCTAGTGTGGGCTACATCCACCAGAGAAATTTCCAAGTCCTTTCTTTATTATTATCCAACAAAATGAAGGGATACAACCTACAGCAAAACCCGTTGTAACTTCCTCTTCTTTCTCTCACAGTCTCCTCTCTCAGAATACAAGACTTGCCAACATACATAGCCACAATACATTTCCCTCATAAAAGAGGGTTGCCTTCTAGGGAAAAAAACCCTAACATAATCTCTATCATTAGATCTACGACCTTATAATGAACGGTCCATATTTACAATGAAATTACAATATACTTTTACAAGGCAATTTTTGCTTCGAGGGCTTCACCCCCGAACCCCCGCTGGGGGCCTGCTTGCCCCCAGACCCCCCAGCTAGGGGGATGGCCCCCCCGGACCCCGCAGAGGGGGTACCTCCTCTCTGCACTCCCCTGCGTGGAAGAGTGTATATACTTCTGTGGTGTAAATACTTCATGGGGTATAAACACGGCTGAAAGTAAAATACCTCTAAATCAAGAAGATAATCAGGCTCCACAACCCACAATCTCCCACTTGGAGACTGATCTCAACAAATCCACCGTTGTTGTATATGCTGGACTCTGAACCTTCTTGGACCTGGAAAATTTCTCATCTTCATCTTCATTCTTGAAGACCA
>JZKD02S0350547.1:310676-322431 GCA_000966675.3 Picea glauca
TTTACAATGAAATTACAATATACTTTTACAAGGCAATTTTTGCTTCGGGGGCTTCGCCCCCAAACCCCCGCTGGGGGCCCTCTTGCCCCCAGACCCCCCAGCCAGGGGGATAGCCCCCCCGAACCCCGCAGAGGGGTACCCCCCCTCTGCACTCCCCCGCGTGGAAGAGTGTACATACTTTTGGGGTGTAAATACTTCATGGGGTATAAACACGGCTGAAAGTAAAATACCTCTAAATCAGGAAGATAATCACGCTCCACAACCAACACCAGAAATGTCCCTTTTTCATTATATCTTTTTCCCTTTCAAGCTTTTAATCTCTATGCTAAATGCCTACTTTAATGCTTGCTAAGACCCTTTTTCCCAAGGTATGAATCATTGATCTTGCTTTGATATTCTTATTTACTTAACACATTTGATTGGTAGTATTTCTCATATTTTACCCATAAATGTGAAACTAATGATCAAAATGTGTAGAACAACCAAGACTTGAAGAAATATCGTTGTTGTTACACCAATTGTTACAATTGTGCGCTAGTCCTGCATGTTGTTACACGACTACAACAACTGCACACCTTTCCTAGAAGTTGTTACACTTGTTTAAATAGACGCCCACCGATCCTGGAAGATGTTACACCGAATGCAACAGATGCACACCAATCCTGAAAGTTGTTACATGCGTTGGAATAGATGGCCACCGATCCTGAAATCTGAATCCTGAAGATTGATCCTCTACTATTACATGCTTTGGCTCACGCTGATTCTTGCTCCAGATTTGGTGAAGATGATAGATCTATTGTATCTTGTGAACAACTTGAGAATATGGGATTCTAAAAGTTGTTTTGAGTCTATTTTAACTGGATGACTTTGTCTTTAAATAGAAGAGATTTTGTAATCATTGGTACCGAAGATTAACTGCGGAATTGTGAAGTAAAGTGAAGCAATTTGTAATTGAACATTTTTGGCGATTTTAATAAAGAAAGTGAATTGAGTTTATCTAACCTACTGTAATCTCTTTGAGTGGATTTAGTGAGAAGGAAAGGGCCCACCTTCCTCAAAGACTCTCCTCTGTTTTGAGTTTTAGATTGGCTACTTTTATTTATGTGATTAATTTGTTTATCATTCTTAGAGTACAATTGTTGTTACAGTTTAGTCCCTTACTGTCAAATATGCATCAGTGTGTCTCATGAGAATTAGAAGTCAAGTGTTGTATACTACTGGAGAATTGTATTTCTATACTAGGTAAAACTCTTCTTTCAAGCAAAAGTAATTAGAAGTGTGAATTTCCTTCCTGCAATTAAAGTAGATTTCTTTTCAGCAATTAGCGCAAAATTCCCTTCTGCAAGAATAAATAGAAAATTAGAATAAAACAGATAATCCAGGATTATTATACACTCATCAATTTAGATTTCAATTATGCAAGTGTGATTCCAAGTCTGCAATAGTAGATTAGAACTCCAGCAGTGTCAACAGCTTGTGTTAATGTTCAGTTTTTCAAAACTTTGTTTCTTTCAATACTGCAACTTGATTAGTGTTTGCTTTCATCAATCTAGCATAGACTATGCACAATTATCTTGCAATAACAAAACTTCCCTAGGTTTGACAATTTATATTTAACACCTTAATTATCTATTTATTTAGACAATTAAAGTGCCCAACACTAGTAGAGAGCCAAGTAGCAAAGCTTGTTGTATCCATCCAGCAAATTCAACAGATAGTAGCAGAATTGGAGTTACAAGTAGTACCAAGCACTCCATAGGAAGTACAAGACCAGTGAGAAGAAACTACCTAAAGAACATTCCATAGAATCAAGGAATTAGCCTTGGAATGTAAACAACTTAGCAGTCGAAGTGCGTAGAATTATGAGTGCCTTACTGAGGACCCTGAACTAAAGATACTAGAGTCGCAGCTCCAGGAAGAAAAGAAGCAAGTAGAAACAATACAAGTGCAGTTGAATCCCTTGTCATCAGTTGATCGAATGAAAATATCCCAAGAAAAACACATGGCTTAGCAACAGGTCCATGCCATACAGAGCAAAGTCATGGAAGTGACTCAGAAGCTCCAGCTAGTCCAGGATGCATCTTGCCTACTTTTTGAGGAGATTGAAGGATGAGGAGTAGAACTAGAAAAAACAGTCACTACAGTCGAACAATGCTTGGAAGGACCTGTGACTGAGGTAGTTATTCAAGAGTTCACTGACCAGGAGGCCTTGTCGAAGCAGCAGGTCGAAGCAACTCGAGCCAATATCGAGAGAGGCAGAGTTACCTAGATCAAAGTGACTCAGGACGATTCACAGGTGAGTGTTGCGGGAATGTTGGCCCTTGACCAAGTTTTGGAGAACCTTGGTCATATTTGACATTTTTTGGGACTTTGACAGGCTGGTCGAAGGCAGAGCACAAGTCGAAGCGGATATCACCGGATCTCGACCCCTTTTTAGGGAAGTTTTGGGATTAGGGTTTATGTAATGGGTATGGGATGTCTTCCCATGGGTTTACCCATGTTTAGGCCTATTTTTTAATGTATGAATAGAAATCTAGGAAATGTAAGAGGGAGGAGACCTAGTAGAATATGCTTAGTGTGGATCTAGAGGATTTGTGCATACTATGTGTTAATACTTGCAGAGATAAGTGCAAGTGATTGCAAGAAGCTTGTGTGCAAACTGTGTAAGAAGGATTTTGTGTTGTGACCTAACTCGGGGAAGGAGGATCTGGCGAGGTGTTTGCAGATCTCCTATCCTATGTGGAGTGGGGTTTTTGGGCTCCGTTCTTGTAGAAGATTTACCAAAGATAATAAAGATGAGAAGAGTTGGTGGACGTAGCCCCACACTGGGGTGAACCACATATATCCTATGTTATGGTTGCTTTGTGCATTATGGTTGTTATATTATTCATATGACCCAATATTAGTGCAGTGATAAATGTTTAGAAGAATCTGGTATGATAGATTAAATGCTTAGTGATGTGAATGAATCCTAGATCTGATCTCTTTCCATGTGCTAAGTGCTTAGATGTGTTAGATCTGGTTGAATACTGTGTTGTTCTGTAATTAGGGTTTGGATTTGTGATGTGAATAAGGATTAAATATTGATGAATATTAACTGTTAAGTGTTTTGTTAGATTGGTGTAATCATAGATATCTGTCCCAGCTAGGTTGCAGACATTTGGGTCCTGCAACCACCCCTGCCTGTACCTCATGTAGGACTTCATCTACTTCGCAGGTGTTATCGAAAGGGTCGATAGTTAGGGTTTTGTTGGTGCATTGTTGAATCATTGAACCCTGGGTATGCCCCTATGCCAACACGTAGTATTGAATAATAAATAAAGAATGCAAAGTCATTTTAGAAAAATAATTGGAGAATAGTTTTATGGCTTGAATTAAAAGAAGATGCTACCATGTGGGGAAAGTTCTTAGCTTTCAAAAGATGAAATAAATTGCAGATGAAGCATATGAACATGTATTTTTGGATACGTGGTCTCACATTGGGTGGAAGGATCAATAGATAACCAATGGGTTGTTTTCATGCACAAAATTCCTATTACAGAGATGTATTCAACAAGAAAATGATATGATGTCTATAAAATATAGTATCAAACACAATTTTTTCAATGTTAACTTGGATAAATGTTTGCAATTTATCACCAAGAATATTCAAAGGACACAGTTTGAGAATACAAATGTTCAATTTTTTAAATATTTGAGGATTACCCTTGATAAATATGTGTTTCACTCATATTTTCATGCTATAGATATGGATGAGGTGAATATTTTTCTGTGATATTCTTGGATGGAATCGGTTGCTATAGTTAGTATTAATGTGAAAAATAATATTTTTGAAGCTCTAGTATAACAAAATAAAAAAAACATTATGGGATATTTCTCTCACTAAACAAGAAAGTCGTAAGGGGGAACTTGAGGAAGTGCTTGCAGAGAAACTTATTGTACTACATACTGTCACTAACACATCAAATGAAAATTCCAAGGTTGAATCAATTAAAGATCTTATAAAATCACATGAAGCCCTGGGAAGGGCATAAAAAGGAAGAAAAATCTAAGGAGATAAATAACTCAAAGGAACCCCATGTTGAAGAGTCCAAACCAGAATAAGTAATAGATAAGTTTGATTTATATTTCCACCCACACAACCAAGAAAAAAAAGGAATAAAGGAAAGGGCATGAACATCAACAAAATTATGGACCAACATGGAACCAAAAAGGTAGCCAATGTGGGAGAACATGGTAGACTAAACATAATGCATGGAGATATTAGAGTAGAACAATGACGACATGGATCAAAAGGAGAAATTGGAATCAACATCAAGTTAGTAAGGAATAAATTGGACCCCATGTTCACATTTCACTTGGACGGATGGATTCTTGTGATTGGTACCATATGGCTACATTTATTAGTCGATTATATTGTATGGATTCCTCCCATAATTCGAGGATGAAACATGTGAAGGGGTATGCAATGTAATGTACGTAGGGAGGTACCCAAGGGGGATAAATCTAGATAGGTGGACATATAGTGTATTTATATGGGGTACCTAGGGAGGTACCTCATATTTTTTGGAACATGAAGTTCCATTGTAAACCTCACCTTATTAGTTAAATGGATCAATGAATGACTAAATTGATGGTTGACCATGTCCATTTAGGATCCAAAATCCACGTTTCATTTATAGGTGGAACTAACTCCACACGGGATTGTTGGTTTAGTCCATGATCGAAATCTGTTTATAGACGATCCATGTGATCGATCTATCATCATCAGGAAATCTATTTATGATCTCTTGGAGCGTGCTTTTTTTTTAGTGCAATGGTGTCTTTAGAAACCACCACTATTATCAGATCCATTCTACTATGCGTTTAATGCTTGTCCCAAGATGGTATCATAGTTGATGCTCTTTTGATCTTGGGTTTGCAGAAAATGAGAATCAGATAGAGATTTGATGAGGACTAAAGGAAACCCCCCCTTTGTCGTGTGTTCTGGGAATCAAGGGATGCCCTAACTATTGAAGATCACTGGATTTGTGATTAGTTATATAACTCAGGGTTTTGATTTTGAAGTCATTCGACTAAGTATTGGAAAGAAAAACTAGAAGGAAGAACCATCAACTTCCCTCACTCGAGTGAAAAATTATTTTCGATGTTCTACTTGGTTGGAGATCAAACTTCTCTCCTCATCCCGACTTGGATAGGAGATACGCCTCCTTAAAATAAGAGATTTGTGGCTCAACTTAACTGTTTGAATATTGTAATACCTCTAGATTGAACCCCAAGTTGTAAATGTAGATATGCTTTATAGGCTGCTGAGTTGGGATGTTTTGGGCCAAAGTGCCTTTGTATATTTATACATTTTGAGGCTAGAGTGCTTGTGTGATTTAGGCCAATGAGCTTAAACAAATGTAATGTGTAATCACACTCATTTTTATTAATAAAATACATCATTGTTGCAAACCAAATCATATGAAATAGTATTGGGACTAGGAATCCATGCGAGGGAAAGGGCGATGAGGGCTTAAGAAAAGGGGCTAAGTCAAGGGGGATTAAGCCAAGGAATACAATAATATTATTCCTAAGTCCCAAGATTTATTTTATAATTTTATCATAATTTCCTAGGTAAGAGGAACAAATTACCAAGTGGATTCAAAGGTGTGACAAGTTTTCAAGAAAAATCAGAAGGAAAACAAGGTTTCTCAAGGATTTACAACATCCATTATCCCAACACATACTAGAGTGACAAGTGTTCAAATACAAACATGAAATATAATGCAGGGAACTTAGCATAATTCAAATCATTCACTCATTCACTCCATCATCCATACCTTGGATGGAGAGTGTAAGAGAAGATGAAGTTGAATGTTACCCAATAAATCCTTGGTGGTTTTGATTGAAGAAGAAGGTTGTAATACCTATGGAGAATTCTCTCTAGGTGAGAGAATTTTTGGGAATATATTTCCTAATGTGTTGAGATAATGGGTGTTGTAACTCCTTGAGAAACATTGTGTTCCAAGTGCTACAAAGATCTGAGAATTCCTAGATGGATTTTTGTTGCAGAATCCCTAGAAGGGAAGTGGGACAGTTGAAGGAATGTTGAGCAGAGAAGGGGTACGCTTCCTAGGGTGGGAAAGGCTATGGGGAATGAGAGGTTGTGAGCTAGGAATTGTTGCTAGATTTTACACCAAAGCCCATGTTTTTTTATTTTGTGGGTCAGACCTTAGCTTCCCTTAGGAGCCTTTTCCCTAGTGGATTCATAGCCCCAGATTGGGGGTGACCTATTGTTGAGATTCTATGAACAACAAATTCTATGACTGGGAGGAATGTCTGAGTTCTGCATGTAGTTGGTGATTTATAGAAAAAGATAAGTGTTCTTTTATGTGTGTTTACATGATAATTATTGTGTGTATTTTTATGTTAATTTTTTTGTTGTAATTGTAGATATTTGGTCATGCATGTTATTGTTGGTTCTACATAGTTGTTGCATATGCGAGGCATGGTGGTTAATAACTAGTCTGTTAGTCAATTTTAGTGGTAATGGTAATGGGAATTATGATGCAAGGGATGAATCATCGCATGAAATAGGGAAAAAGGTGTAAGGATTTAATTGTCACACGCACTGGGATACAGTTGTCGCACACAACATAAGGCCGATTTTGTGCACAGTTTATCTCAATGAGTTATTTGCGTAGTTAGAATTAATATTAGAGAAGAATGTTTGTGTGAAGGGACCCACCCTGAGTCTGGGTGGGTTTGTGTGAATTAACATTAAGGTTTTAGAGAATAAATTCAGGTTTTCTAGTAACGGAGGATGTTACATTGTGGTATCAAATCCCTACTGGGAATATTTTCGGATGGTATCTGTCAGCGATAAAAAATGCACTGGTATTTTTGGAGTGTCTTCTCAACTTTTATTCAATACGCTCATTCCTAAAGTTTTTCTAGCCAACATTTTAACTTCCAGATCTTCATCAAAGCTCTATGTGATTGTTTTCACCTGCATTTCAAAGCATCATCAGTGCTTCCTAAACCCTAGTTTTTATGGCTTCTTTATAGTTTGAAATGAAATGTATATTTTATTTCTAAAAATCCTAAGCAAAAAGTGATGTGTGCACTTAAGTGTTTTATTCCTAAACTATCCTAAACCTAAGCCATATCACACCAAAACCATATACCAAATTCTTTGCTAAACACCAAGACATGATCCAAGCCATTAGTTATGCCAAATCACAATTTCAAAGCCACGATTCTAGCCTAGTCCACATGTCGAGTCAACACATAAAGTCAACAAAACTTAGCGCACCAAGCCATGAGTTAAGACATAACATAAACTACATGCCATTACCTTATAGTCACCTCTTCGAGTTGGTGTTGTTTTAAAGTTGTTCCACATGGAAAGACTGAAACCTAAGTCATGAGGAGAAGAAATATTTTGAATACTAGGGACCGAGAAGTTTTCCTTATATATAAAGTGCGTAGGCAGCAAGTCAGTACCACTACGCAACGCATAAACTTATCACAAGCCAACACACAAGATAATAAATAAGTCTACAACAACAAGGGTTAGTTGGGTGACAAAAGTCATGTGGAGGTGCCCTGGGTTCATGCATGTTGCACAGGAGTTGGATCTAGAATTATTTTGGACACAGTGACATGGTAAATCATCATTATTGTTGGGGTTCATTGCAGAGAAAAGTAGAAAGTCTTCTGAAGGATTTTTGTCATCAGGTATCATCATCGAAAAAGCTTAGGAAGTCGCAAGGGCCATTTAAAATGATGGAGATTGATATAATATACATGTCATAGATATCTTGTTCTTAATTGAGAGTAAGCATGTATTTGAAACAACCATACAACATTCCAGAGAAAATTGGAAAAATGCCAAAGGAGGTTTTCCCCTGAGTTTTGTGCGATGAGGTTTTTGACAATGTTGCACATGTGATACCTAGTTGTCTATGCTGCAAGAGGTTGTTTCCTACATAGAGCTCTGGTTCTAGAAGTGAATAAAAAACACAATCAATTTCCAAAGATTAAGGCACATTCCATAACTTCTTCCACAAGTATTAGAGTGCTTTTGATTTCAAGGTTATGCATGCAGATTTTAGTGCTCTTGCAAATAATGTGAACCCTATTGAGAAGGTTTTGGATATTTCATTAACTTATGCATTAACAAGTTTCTTGCAGGTAATGCCATCTAGGTATGTGCACTACAAATAAGAAAATGCATGACTGTCCTCTCTTCAAGGATTGTAAATCAATGAAAATACATGCTAACTGAGATTACCATCAACGCATTGCTTGTTGTTGTAGATTCGGAAAGATTGTATAGGAAATGGTGAATGAATTTCTCCAACACAAATTTGAGAATCCTTGGAAATTAGGGAGGAAAACTACCCAATGTTTTGGGTTGTTACTTTTCTCAAATGGCAGATCTTCTACCTAGTCATCCTTCTCATACATAATACATAGGAAAGTGAAAAGTATGGAAAGAACCTCCAGTCATCCTTATTCAGAATTCTGGAAAGTCACGGGTTGATGAAGATAGTTATCAGAACACTAGCCATACCAAATTATACAGTGAACAATAGACATAGTACTTAACAGGAGCTTGGTCACTCTTACCTTACTTATACTTTGTTTATGCCTAAAGAAATAAGAGCATATATATGAAGACTTGGGTAGCAGACCCTTTCCAGCAGTCAGAAGACATTAAGGTCCTATATATATCACTGAGAAAATATATATGCTATATTCCTCAATAAACTTCAAATCTATATACACAATGATATGGAAAAAACGTCATGGGTTTAGAAAGCATCAAAGGTATCAACCTACAAGTTAGAGTTCAACTAAAATGACTAGTAGCTCTGTTCAAAATGCTTTCTTCAGTCATTTGTAGTATTTGTTGACTCTTTACACCTGTAGTGCTACAAGCGAGGGAGCTTCCTAACAAAGAACAACACAATTTTTATTAGCACTCTATCTATTGTTGAGAGAGAAGCCTGCTAAAGCCTACCTTTGTGGTGGCTATTTCAGTTTGCATAGTTGTCCTTAACCACCGAAAGAAGATCTTTTGGTGGCTTATAGGTTAGAATTTTGGCTCACAAGCCACCGAAAGCATAGATAGGGTAGAGAGGTATTATTTTTGCAAAGATCCGAGTTTTTCTAATCTAAATTCCACAAGTAAGGTTTCTAATGCAAGATAAAGATTAAAGGGATTTGTTTTAGTGTCCTGTTCCAGTTTTAAGGCAGATATTAAGGTAAACAAGATAAAAGGCCTTTCTATTTTTGGTCAACAAGCATCCAACTGTCAAAGGATGAGTTCGAGTACTTGATCATCTCATCAAGATGTTGAAGACCATTGAATATTGCATATTTGTTGAAGACTATTTGATAAGGGTTTGACCTTTATGATAGGACTAGATCCTATTCTTGAGAGTTGTTTTTATTATTTTCTAGTATTAGTATATTAGATCCATTTTAATAGGATCTAGAACTATTTTATAAGGGCTATAAATCCATAGACTTTTGATGAACTAAGGGGTTTGACTTTGGAGACTTTTTCACACTCTGTACTCAAGCTTCTCATTTGCAGATCAGTTTATACAAGCTTCTTTTACAATTATTTGTTCAGAATTACATTTTCCTGTCTATTCTATATTTTCACATGGATGTTTAATTCATGTATATTATGTTTGTCTAAATCCTGATGGTTGTCATCCTATCATTGCTTTGATGAGTTGAATTGCAAATATCATTTTCTCATTGTGATTGGCCATTCATGTATCTTTATGTGTGAGTCTTCTGGCATAGTAAGAATTCTCCATACATTCACTTATTTACAAACCCTTTGAACAGTGATAGTTAAAATCCTTGTCATCTGGTTATGTTTATGCATGTCTTGAGAGAGAAGGTATGATTTAGTTATCTGACTTGATCCAATTAAGAAAATATTATACACCATTGAGATATTAGTTAAGTTACTGGGCTTCTTCAAGATACAACCTTAGAAGGACTCTTGGAGTGATAACAAATTGGCGTCATTGCCAAGGAGAGGAGATTGAATCTCAGCTTCCTTGGGAGATGAAAAGATCCATCTTTGATGATAGAAAAAGTCTAGACATATAATCAGTTGTAATCATCTATCGGGCAACTCCATGAAGGATGGATTCAGTGGTGACTCCATCATTCTGAAATCTGTTGGCGACTCCACTGGTATGAAATGAACAAGAGGTATGAATTTTGCAATTTCTCAAGTATTTATGGTTACCCTCATCCAATACCTATTGGAGATGAATGGGAACGTAGTATTCCCAGATTTCGAGGAGGAGAGTGGGAAGTGTCAGCTGAACACATGCTGGATTTTCATGATTTTATTTATCGGCTTGGAATTTTACATGAGGACGTTCAAATCATTCAAATTAGGCTTTTCAAGTATTCATTAGAGGGGATTTCCCTTGATTGGTGCAGATCTCTTCTAGCTTCAAGTATTCACTCATTGGCAAGTTTTCATTATGCTTTCCATTTGTTTTGTAAAGATGAATTTCCAGTTGAAAGTCTCTTTGAAGCAAGTTCAGCAGGAAGCAGTCTTTTCTTCTGTTTTTCAAGGTGAAAATTATATTGTTAAGGAAGCTCTTCATGATACAAATAAGAATTTCATAGTTGTATATGCATCGGAAACTATCTCTGTTGCACCTGTTTCCTTTGATTTGCATGAAGAAACAGTTAGAGAAGAAGATTTTTCTGAACTTTTTCAAGAGGTTGCCTATGATATGTTTTCACCTGTGATTGGAGAGAAGGATCTGAAAATTGCTTGTCTTTCTTTGCAAGATACAAAGGTTCTATGTTCACCTATTTTTGATAAGTATTCATATGGAGAAGAGAAGATTTCTACATCAAATAATGTTGACTTGAGAAACAATCAACCAATATATGACATTTATGAATTTGATTTCGAGGAGACTTTTTCTTTGCCCACTAAGGAACAACTTCATGTTGTAATCAATCATTCCATGTTTGCAGAAGACATTGAATATGATGAGTTTAATCTGGCTAGAGATTTCAGGTCTTCTCTTCTGTTTATAACATCTCATGAGAAGAAAATTGAAATTACCTACGAAGAAGATATCGAAAAAGAAGGGATTAGCAGTCCAATCATCTCACAACTACTTTTAGATTTGTAGGAACCAGTTTATGGCAGCTATATATCAGAGGTTGAAGAAAGGCTTGAGTAGCAAGCAGAGTTAACTTATTTCTATGATCTGGTAGCCATTTATATGGAGTTATGTTTTTCAGAGGTCTTCAATTTTTCAATCTTTGGAATCAAAGAAAATGATGATTGTAAGTATGCTCTACAAGTTGAAATTTTGCTGCACGACATGAAGTGTTCTTTGAAATTTATATGCATGCAAAGGATTCTTGTAATTAGTCCGATGTTATCATGGCTTCATTGGAAGCATGATGTCACATGATGAGCCAGTTTTTCTCGTTAGGAGTAGGAATAGATAGAGAATAAGCTCTCCATCGAGCATGAGATCCTTTTCAGTCTAATAGTTTGCAGCATGAACTTGTGTTCGACACTTTGTTAGAGTTTGAATAAGTTGCAGGATTCAGATTAGGTTTTGAAATTAGCTTTTGACACTCCATAGTGTTAAGAACCAAACATCAATATAGCATAGAAAAACCTCAGGAAAAGTACTCAACGCCTTGAAAAAGAGATAATTTCAGATAATAAGCCTCTTCGAGGGGGCAACCTCCT
>JZKD02S0350559.1:3421-18976 GCA_000966675.3 Picea glauca
TAGTTAATATTATTTAAGAAATAATTATTGTTTAGCTAACTTTTTAGGACAGTTAGATTATTAAATTAATTATAATTAATAATCCTATACATCTATTTAAGCAGGGTCATTACAAAAAGTCATAGTTATAGAAGATCACTCTGAAGATGCTAGAGCATGTACCAGGAAAAAAGAAAAAAGACCTCCATTGCATAAGAAACCAACAAAAATAGGTAAACATATCGTTTCATCATCTACAGGACCTGTAACAAGAGCTACAACCAGATTGGCAAAAGATAAAGAAATGGCTAAAGGTATCAGTGAGATCCCTGAAAATAAAAAGGGTTACCTTGTATATTCAGATCACATATCAGATATTCCTGAAGTCATGGATTTAGTAAGCTCTGATGAAGAACACAACTTAGGATTGATTTCTAAATACCAAGTTAAATTGAGAGAACCCAAGGTTTCCATAAATCTGAATGAGCCCACACATTCTGAAGAGTTCCTTGAATTCAAGGTTAAAGTCAGAACTGATAGAGAAAGGATCAAGGAACTCCAGAAGACAGTGAGACAATTGAAGAGAGAAAAGACCCATATAAAACAATGGAGTGCTTGTCAGCAAGAAAGGATTCAAGGTTTCAAGACGAAGAAAAAAGAGAAAAGGGCATTGCTCAAAGAACTCAGAGAAATAAACTTTAGACTCTATTGGCATAATGTTGTGCTTACCACAAAGATCAAACAGAAAACTGCCAAAGCTACTATTGTTATCATACCCTAGAAGTTTCATGAATATTGGAATTTTGATATTTTTCAAGAAATATGGCAGTATCTACTCGTTTTGGCTTGTGAGATGCAAAGACCTCGAAATGTATGACCAGATCAAACTAATCCCTATTTTGTAGAATCGAATGTAATGCTGGCAAGATCATACGATATTAAGTTGTTGAGAAATGATCTATTTTTGGAATGTAAATGCTCTTTTTGAGCTAACATCCCTCACAGATAGATGCTATCTAGATCTAGTCATTAAAAACAATCTAGAAAATAGGATCGGGGGTTTTGTGGATAGTTTAAATAAACAGAGGAAAGACTCTGTTAAGGTAAAAAAATTGGAGATCCAGAGGACTTGTTTTGTGAAAATCCTTGTAAAGGCATTTATGTTCTATTTGACATTTAATAGCAAAGGCATATGGATGGTTAGACACTCTTTTCTACTCTGTTTTTTTTTCTTCATGCTTGAATTTATTATTCATACTACAATGCATTTGTTTCTTGATTGTTTATTAATACAGTAAAGAATTTGCCATGGGAATTAATTTCCAGTTTTGATTTCAAGCAGATGTTCTTATTTCTTTATGATATTCTAAGACAAGAATTTATGTGAAGTTGACAAATTGAAGGCTTCATCCTCTCTTTTCCTTATTGGTTTAATCCATCTATGTGCCTACCTTTACTCATTCAATGGGATATACTATGTTCTGATCTTGATTTTCATGTTATGTTATAACCTTGAGCTAGTTTTCAACCACCTTATTCAAAAAACCAAATTATAAAAACCTCCTAAAACACTTTGCAATAAACCAATGATGCCCTAGCTTGCCCTCTCATAGTCAACTGCAACTTTAGGGACTAACATCTTTTTGTGCCATTATTGGGGATGAAGAAACGAAGATATATTCCTTGGGGAAACGACAAGATTAGATTCAAATCTTGACGATGAACAAGATTTTGGACATTATTTAAGACTGTGATTATTCACCTGGCGACTCCTCTACAATAATTATGGATCCTAAAAGAGAAGGTAAAGGACCTAAAAATCCTCTAAATTCTTCATCATCCACTAAGAGACTAGTAACCAAAACAAATACAGATCCTGAGCTTGTTGCAAGAGTTCTAGATCCTGAAAATTTATTAAGAAAACCTAAGGTTGTCTTTGGACAGTCTTCTCTCTCAAAGGGAAAATTGTCTTCATAAATTTTTCAAGGACAGTCCTCTGAAATCACCAAAACCCAAGTGGATGAGAAGGTGATTCCTGAAAGTGAAGTCAAACCTGTTATTGAGCCTGATACAATTTCATTCCCTTCAACTATCTCATAATTAAATCTAGAATAATGGAAGTTACTGACTGAACTCATTAAACATGAGTATTCAAACACCTTGCCTGTGACTGAAATTTTGGGAGATCACAACATAGACATTAAGAGTGAACCAAAGACATCTTATTCATCTCTTGGATCTCTCTCATATGAAGATTTTAAATCACATTATTTTTCTTTTGAAAATCCTCTGTTTCTGGGCCCTTCATCTGTTCATAGTCCAAAAGAGAAATCCTTATCTGCTAAAGAACAAGACTTAGTGACAACACAGTTAAATTGTCATACACAAGGGACGGTTTCATATCCAACATTACCAACCTTGCTTAATACTAAAACTCAAACACTAAAGATAGAAAATATGGTTGCAGACAGAATCGATGAAATCGTTGTAGCAAGGTATGACCCTTTGATTGTTCCACAAGTCATGTTTTCCTTTCCACCAAATGATTATATCAGATACTTGCCCAGATTCAATGGAGATGGAGCAGTTACTGCTGAAGAGAATTTGAGTTCATTTTATAGTTTTGCAGATAATTTCAATGTAGAACATACTGATGTGTGGATGAGATTATTCATGCAGAGTCTAAATGGGGAAGAAAGAAAGTGGTTCAGGAGTTTGCCTCCTAATTCAATTGTTGATATTGTAGCCTTAGACAATGCCTTTGTTAAACATTGGGGAGACAAGAAAGATTTTTTATACTACATCACTGAATTTGGTGCTTTAAAAAGGAAACAAGGTGAATCAATACCTGATTTTACTAAAAGATTCAACCAGATGTATGGTCAAATTCTAGAGGAGATTAAACCTTCAAAGACATCAGCTAAAATCAATTTTGCCAATGCTTTTGATGTTGAATTTTCCTTGTTGGTTAGGGAAAGAAGGGCTACTACCCTCAACCTGATGCAAGATGTTGCTATCAAAGCAGAATCAAACATACTAGAAGCAAACAAATTGAAGTCTAGGAGTGATAGAGACAGGAAAAAACAAAAAGAAGTGTTGCCTTCATCTTCTAATACAACATCTGATTCTAATATGGATGAAATGGCTAAGATGCTGAAAAATATGACATCTAAGATGGCAAGGTTGAATATGGAACAAAAACAACCCAATAGACCTACACAAGAGGGTGGATATAGAAACCAAAATCAGTTCAGAAGGCAGAACAATGCACCTCAAATATTACTAAGGGAAAGAAAAAATCAAGATGATCAAAAGGTTTTCCCTCCTTTTTAGAATAATGCAGTAGATGAGAAGGAGTATGAAGATGATACAAAACATGACCCTGCAGTTCACCTAAATGATTCTTAAGCATCTCCTATGCATGTGACACAACAGGATTATGAAGATGCTTTGATTTTAAACCAGTTTGAGGAAGGGGATGTTGATGAGATCATCCAAAAGGAACCTAAAAGGAAGAAGTAAAATCTTAGATCTGGTTCAAATACACCTAAAGTGGATACACCTATTTCCACAAAGAAGGCCAGTACTCCAGTTAAAACAGGAATCATCAAAGGAAGTCCTAAGATTCAGGCTGATCAACTATTGAAACAACCTACCAAGGATAGTACTACTGACATAAAGGAATTAGAAAGAAATGTTTCTTCTTTCAGTTTAGAAAATGAAATCAATAAAATCAAGATTTCAGTGCCATTGTTAGAACTCATGAAGACATAACCCTTTATAAAGAATGTCCTCAAGTCTCTACAGTCTCTAGCAAAAGTTACCTTTTCAGATACAGTCAATCTAGAAGATGAAAACCCAGTTGTAACTATTGGACCTCACATTGAAGACATAATTGATGCCCCTCCCCCATTTTACATTTCATTAAATGTGCATGACAAGATATTGCACAATTGCCTAATGGATTCTGGTGCCTCGCATAATTTCATGACTAAGGTGGTGATGGAAGAATTAGGGTTGGATATTACTAGACCATATCATGATCTATATTCTTTTGACTCCAAGAAAGTCAAATGCCTTGGAGTTATGAAATATGTGTTTGTTACTCTTTCCCAATTACCTATGAAAAGTGTGGTACTAGATGTTATTGTGGCTGACATACCACCAAAATTTGGAATGCTTCTTTCAAGATCTTGGTCCAAGAAGGTAGGTGGTACTCTACAGATGGATCTTAGTTATGCAACCATACCTATTTTTGGTGGGGAACATCAGAGATTATACAGAGAAGTAAGACTGGATTATTTGGTAAGTGATCATGAAAACCCCACTAATCATCCTATATATGATGTAGAAGACGATCTTGGTTCTTCTATTTTTGATATGAGTGATGAGATGGCATAAGTATCAGTTAGGAAGACAACAACTGCAATTGGAGACAGTGAAGATAATTTTATTTGGAAAATGTATTTTGATGGAGCATGTTCTAAATAAGGTTCTGGAGCTGGGAGTGTCTTCATTTCCCCTACTAAGGAGGTGATTCCTATGTCATATAAACTTGAATTTGACACCACTAATAACATCAGTGAGTATGAAGCCTTGTTGTTAGGTTTGAAAGATGCAAAAGATATGGGTATAGATAAACTTTCTAATTTTGGAGATTCAAAATTAATTGTTCACTAGATCAAAAATATATATCAAACCAAACAGCAAAGGTTGAAACAATATAGAAATGAGGTGTGGGATTATGTGGATAATTTCTTTTTGGGATTCAATATTACTTTTGTGCATAGAAATTTAAATCAACAGGCTGAATCTTTGGCACTTGTAGCTAGCAACTTTAAAACTCCAATGTTTCCTAATCTGAAGTTTGAAGTTGAGGTCAGACATAGACCCTCAATACCAGATAAAATAAAACATTGGTAGGTATTTAAAGATGATGAGGAAATTCAAAGATTCTTGAAAACTATTGAAGAGTTTTCTAACATTTAAATAGATCAGGATGATGAAAATGGTGAAGCCGAAATACATGCTGCAAAGGTCCTTCAAGTTACTATTGCTGGGCACAAAATCAATGAACTGAAGACAAACCATCTGCCTAAAGGTTTGGTTCCACTAGACAGGTTGTTCAATCAAAATGATGTTTCCAGGAAGGCTGTTATCCAAATAGAAGAAATGGATGTAGTGGGTTGTGACATCAGTCCTAATACAAATCCCAGGTTGGTCAAAATATCTAAGAAATTGTCACAGAAACAGAGAAGAACATATGTTGAGTTAATGAAGAAATATTCAGATATATTTGCCTGGTCTTATGAATATTTGAAAGTGTTTGATACAGATGCCATACAACACAAAATTCCTCTGAAACCTGGGTCTAAACTAGTTAAGAAAAAGTATAGGAAATTTAATCCTCTACTGTTACCCATAATAGAAAAGAAGTTGAAAAGATTATTAGAAGCCAAAATCATAGTGCCACTGAGATACAATGAATGGGTAGCCAACCTTGTGCCTGTCAGGAACAAGAATGGGGAGATAAGGCTCTGTGTGGACTTTAGGAATTTGAACAGGTGCTCCTTGAAAGACAATTATCCATTACCAAAAATGGATCATATCTTACAAAGAGTTGTTTGTGCAAAGAGGATCTCTATGCTTGATGGATACTCAAGGTACAATCAAATATCAGTAGTGGAGGAAGATAAAAAGAAAACATCTTTTACAACTTCATGGGGCATTTTTATGTACGAAAAGATGCCCTTTGGACTAATGAATGCAGGAGCCACATTTCAATGGGCTATGAATATTGCTTTTATTGGTGAAAAAGATAGGTTTGTGGTTATTTATCTCGACGACATCACTGTATTTTCAGCATCTGATGAAGAACATTTACAACACTTGAAGAAGACTTTTGAGAAATGCAAAAGGTATGACATATCACTTAATCCTAAAAAATTACACTTTTCCATGGAGGAAGGAAAGCTTTTAGGACATATTGTTTCCCCTGAAGGTATTAAAATAGATCCAGAAAGAGTCAAGGCTATCCAAGAAATAGATATTCTGAGAAACAAGAAGTCTATTCAGTCCTTCATTAGTAAAATTAATTTTTTGAGGAGGTTTATACCTAATTTTGCAGAGATCATCAAATACATCACTGACATGTTCAAAAAAGATGCAGAAATTAAGTGGATACTTGAAGCTAAAGAATCTTTTTAAAGAATTAAGCAGGCTCTTCATGTTCAAGCCCCTGTTCTCATTAGTCCAGATTATTCCAAAGGATTCATTATTTTCTCATTTGCATCAGAAAACACCATAGTTGTTGTCCTCCTGCAAAGAAATGAGAAAGGATATGAGCAACCCATTTCCTTCTTTAGAAAAACCCTCAGAGACTCTAAACTGAAGTATGACATAATGGAGAAATAGGCTTATTCCTTGGTAAAGGATCTGAAGTCCTTTAGAGTATATATCCTTCAATTTGAGATCACAGCTTATGTCCCAAGAAGTGCAGTCAAAGAAATATTGGTTCAGCCTGACTGTGAAGGAAAGAGAGGGAAATGGATAACAAAAATCCTGGACTATGATCTCACCATAAAGCCAACTCAGTTGATAAAAGGTTGTTGACTGGAAAAATTGATCGTCCGTCAACTGAGAGAGTGGAACCGGTCCGGGGTTGTCTAATAACCCAAGCCGTTTGGAATGAACCACCCTGACAGGTTTAACGGATCCATTGGCCGCTCTAAGATCCTAAGAAAACCAAAGAGAAAACTAATCTAAATAAAACAAATAAAACTAACTAAAACAAACTAAAACTAATAAAACAAACTAAAACTAAATAAAACAAACTAAGCTAACTAACAATAAAACAAACTACTATTACTAATACTAAAACAAACTAATACACTAATCTAATTTAAACAAACTACTAAATAAATTAAACTAAAACTAAATATAAACTACTCTAACTATTCTATATACTAATTACTATTACACTAACTCTAATAATTAGCCGTCTAACTACTAGTTATACTACGACTTATTCACAAATATACAATATACACAACTTGCAGATTTGAATAAAACCTGTAAAACTCATGTGCTTTCTTCCCTGAGACAGTTAGAGATATTTTTTGATTTTTATATTTTATGAATAAGAAATGAAACTTACTGAAATTAAACGATCTAATATATTTACTGAAATTAAACAATCTAATATACTAATTATACCTATAAATCTAACTAAACTAATATCTGAACTAAACTACTAATAAAAACAGTAAACAAACAAGTGACTAACTGACCTGGAAATGCTCCCAATTTGTCCTGTGTATGATGACTTTGAAGTTGGTCGGAGGAAGGAAAATCGCACCGGATAATCCAGAAGCTTCTCATAAACGATAGGTTGCGCTGCTCTTTAAGTTGTTTATAGGACAAACAAGACATAAAAAATCATAACAATTATATGATTTATAAATTTATGCAATAAGGGAAACTTATTATGAAAAAACTTATACTTAATAATCCAACTTATGAAGAAGAGAAATCTGTCGTTCACAAACTGAATCAAACAATTGTTATGTTCTTTAAACACTTGGAAGAAATCAGATATGGATTACAGTGATTAAATTATATCATTTGCAAAAAATTAAGATAGCTAAAGTAGTCATTAACCAAATACAAATTGATATACATAACATGAAACAAAATATTGATATGATGAGAAGCTAAAGCTGTAACAAAACACCAAATTCTGCCTCAGTCTGTATTAAAACTCCATATCCTTGTTCTCCCATGAATGAGGATCCTATTATTACAAAACATCAGAAGTATTTAAAGGTCTTCCACAGGGTAAAACCTCCCTGTGGAAGTTATAAACTGTTTACATGAAATCAGGGAAGATATCCCAAAGTTGTCTAAACTAAGAAACCAAAATGNTATGTCATATAAACTTGAATTTGACAGCACCAATAACATCAGTGAGTATGAAGCCTTGCTGTTAGGTTTGAAAGATGCAAAAGATATGGGTATAGATAAACTTTCTAATTTTGGAGATTCAAAATTAATTATTCACCAGATCAAAAATATATATCAAACCAAACAGCAAAGGTTGAAACAATATAGAAATGAGGTGTGGGATTATGTGGATAATTTCTTTTTGGCATTCAATATTACTTTTGTGCATAGAAATTTAAATCAATAGGATGACTCTTTGGAACTTACAGCTAGAAACTTTAAAACTCCAATGTTTCCTAATCTGAAGTTTGAAGTTGAGGTCAGACACAGACCCTCAATACCAGATAAAATAAAACATTGGTAGGTATTTAAAGATGATGAGGAAATTCAAAGATTCTTGAAAACTATTGAAGAGTTTTCTAACATTTAAATAGATCAGGATGATGAAAATGGTGAAGCTGAAATACATGCTACAAAGGTCCTTCAAGATACTATTGCTGGGCACAAAATCATTGAACTGAAGACAAACCATCTGCCTAAAGGTTTTGTTCCACTAGAGAGGTTGTTCGATCAAAATGATGTTTCCAGGAAGGCTGTTATCCAAACAGAAGAAATGGAAGTAGTGGGTTGTCACATCAGTCCTGACACAAATCCCAGGTTGGTCAAAATATCTAAGAAACTGTCATAGAAACATAAAAGAACATATGTTGAGTTAATGAAGAAATATTCAGATATATTTGCCTGGTCTTATGAATATTTGAAAGTGTTTGATACAGATACCATACAACACAAAATTCCTCTGAAACCTGGGTCTAAACCTATTAAGCAAAAGTCTAGGAAATTTAATCATGTACTGTTACCCATAATAGAAAAGGAGTTGAAAAGATTATTAGAAGCCAAAATCATAGTGCCACTGAGATACAATGAATGGGTAGCCAACCTTGTTCCTGTCAGGAAGAAGAATAGGGAGATAAGGCTTTGTGTGGACTTTAGGAATTCGAACAGGTGCTCCTTGAAAGACAATTATCCATTACCAAAAATGGATCATATCTTACAGAGAGTTGTTGGTGCAAAGAGGATCTCTATGATTTATGGATACTCAGGGTACAATCAAATATCAGTAGTGGAGGAAGATAAAAAGAAAACATCTTTTACCACTCCATGGGGCACTTTTATGTACAAAAAGATGCCCTTTGGACTAATGAATGCAGGAGCCACATTTCAATGGGATATGGATATTGCTTTTATTGGTGAAAAAGACAGGTTTGTGGTTATTTATCTTGACGACATCACTGTATTTTCAGCATCTGATGAAGAACATTTACAACACTTGAAGAAGACTTTTGAGAAATGCAGAAGGTATGGCATATCACTTAATCATAAAAAATCACACTTTTCCATGGAGGAAGGAAAGATTTTAGGACATATTTTTTCCCCTGAAGGTATTAAAATAGATCCAGAAAGAGTCAAGGCAATCCAATAAATAGATATTCTAAGAAACAAGAAGTCTATTCAGTCCTTCATTGGTAAAATTATTTTTTTGAGGAGGTTTATACCTAATTTTGCAGAGATTATCAAATACATCACTGACATGTTGAAAAAAGATGCAGAAATTAAGTGGATACCTAGAGCTAAAGAATCTTTTGAAAGAATTAAGCAGGCTCTTCATGTTCAAGACCTTGTTCTCATTAGTCCATATTATTCCAAAGGATTCATTATTTTCTCATTTTCATCAGAAAACACCATAGTTGTTGTCCTCCTGCAAAGAAATGAGAAAGGATATGAGCAACCCATATCCTTCTTTAGAAAAACCCTCAGAGACTCTAAATTGAAGTATGACATAATGGAGAAACATGCTTATGCCCTGGTAAAGGCTNTATGTCATATAAACTTGAATTTGACAGCACCAATAACATCAGTGAGTATGAAGCCTTGCTGTTAGGTTTGAAAGATGCAAAAGATATGGGTATAGATAAACTTTCTAATTTTGGATATTCAAAATTAATTATTCACCAGATCAAAAATATATGTCAAACCAAACAACAAAGGTTGAAACAATATAGAAATGAGGTGTGGGATTATGTGGATAATTTATTTTTGGCATTCAATATTACTTTTGTGCACAAAAATTTAAATCAGTAGGCTGACTCTTTGGAACTTGCAGCTAGCAACTTTAAAACTCCAATGTTTCCTAATCTGAAGTTTGAAGTTGAGGTCAGACACAGACCCTCAATACCAGATAAAATAAAACATTGGTAGGTATTTAAAGATGATGAGGAAATTCAAAGATTCTTGAAAACTATTGAAGAGTTTTCTAACATTTAAATAGATCAGGATGATGAAAATGGTGAAGCTGAAATACATGCTACAAAGGTCCTTCAAGATACTGTTACTGGCCACAAAATCATTGAACTGAAGACAAACCATCTGCCTAAAGGTTTGGTTCCACTAGAGAGGTTGTTCGATCAAAATGATGTTTCCAGGAAGGCTGTTATCCAAACAGAAGAAATGGAAGTAGTGGGTTGTGACATCAGTCCTGATACAAATCCCAGGTTGGTCAAAATATCTAAGAAACTATCATAGAAACATAAAAGAACATATGTTGAGTTAATGAAGAAATATTCAAATATATTTGCCTGGTCTTATGAATATTTGAAAGTGTTTGATACAGATACCATACAACACAAAATTCCTCTGAAACCTAGGTCTAAACCTATTAAGCAAAAGTCTAGGAAATTTAATCATGTACTGTTACCCATAATAGAAAAGGAGTTGAAAAGATTATTAGAAGCCAAAATCATAGTGCCACTGAGATACAATGAATGGGTAGCCAACCTTGTTCCTGTCAGGAAGAAGAATAGGGAGATAAGGCTTTGTGTGGACTTTAGGAATTCGAACAGGTGCTCCTTGAAAGACAATTATCCATTACCAAAAATGGATCATATCTTACAGAGAGTTGTTGGTGCAAAGAGGATCTCTATGATTTATGGATACTCAGGGTACAATCAAATATCAGTAGTGGAGGAAGATAAAAAGAAAACATCTTTTACCACTCCATGGGGCACTTTTATGTACAAAAAGATGCCCTTTGGACTAATGAATGCAGGAGCCACATTTCAATGGGATATGGATATTGCTTTTATTGGTGAAAAAGACAGGTTTGTGGTTATTTATCTTGACGACATCACTGTATTTTCAGCATCTGATGAAGAACATTTACAACACTTGAAGAAGACTTTTGAGAAATGCAGAAGGTATGGCATATCACTTAATCATAAAAAATCACACTTTTCCATGGAGGAAGGAAAGATTTTAGGACATATTTTTTCCCCTGAAGGTATTAAAATAGATCCAGAAAGAGTCAAGGCAATCCAATAAATAGATATTCTAAGAAACAAGAAGTCTATTCAGTCCTTCATTGGTAAAATTATTTTTTTGAGGAGGTTTATACCTAATTTTGCAGAGATTATCAAATACATCACTGACATGTTGAAAAAAGATGCAGAAATTAAGTGGATACCTAGAGCTAAAGAATCTTTTGAAAGAATTAAGCAGGCTCTTCATGTTCAAGACCTTGTTCTCATTAGTCCATATTATTCCAAAGGATTCATTATTTTCTCATTTTCATCAGAAAACACCATAGTTGTTGTCCTCCTGCAAAGAAATGAGAAAGGATATGAGCAACCCATATCCTTCTTTAGAAAAACCCTCAGAGACTCTAAATTGAAGTATGACATAATGGAGAAACATGCTTATGCCCTGGTAAAGGCTCTGAAGTCCTTTAGAGTATAACCTGAGATCACAACTTATGTCCCAAGCAGTGCAGTCAAAGAAATATTGGTTCAACCTGTCTGTGAAGGAAAGAGATGGAAATGGATAAGAAAAATCATGGAGTATGATCTCACCATAAAGCCTACTCAATTGATAAAAGGTCAAGGCCTTGCCAAATGAATGACAGAATCTAATTGCAAAGCAATTGGGTTGTACCATCTTTTAGACAAGACACAGGATTCTTCTTTCCATATTGAAGAAACAAATTCACAGGTAAACAACAAGTATGTTTCTTCACCATGGTACAAAGATATCACATTTTTTCTGCTGAATTTTCAATATCCCCCAGAGTTTGGATAAATCAAATTTCAGATCATGACAGTTAAGAGTAGTGAAGTATTGCATTATTGATCAGATCTTATTCTAGAAAGATCCTAATGGTTTCTTGTTGAGGTGTGTTAATGAAAAAGAAGATGAACATTTTTTTTATGATCTACATAATGGTGTGTGCAAAGGCCATCACCATTGAAAGGCTACTGCCTTCAAGATTCTTACGGCAGGCTATTATTGGCCTGTTCTATTCTCATATATTTTTGCTCAGATCAGGGCATGTGAACCCTGTCATAAATTTGCTGGAAAGTAGAAACTTATGTCTCTACCTTTAAAACCAATCGTCACTCATGGACCATTCCAACAGTGGGGCTTGGATTTCATCGGAGAGATCAATCCTTCATATTCAGGAAATCATAGATGGATTTTTATAGCCACCGATTACTTTATGAACTGGATCAAACCAATTTAGACTCTGAATTAAACAGACAAGGTAATCATGGATTTTCTAGAAGAATATATTTTTTCCAGGTTTGGCTGTCCTAAAAAACTAGTCACTGATAATGCACAGTCTTTTAAATCAAATTCCATGATTGAATCCTGTAATAAGTATAGTATCAAATTGGTTCATTCTACTCCCTACTACTCCCAAGGGAACAGGTTAGTAGAATCTTCCAATAAGACTTTAATAAGGATTATCAAAAAACTACTGGCAGAAAATAAAAAATCATGGGATTCCAAGTTAAAGTTTTCCCTATGGGCCGATCGTATCAGCAACAAAAAGTCTATTGGGACCTCTCCTTTCCAAATGGTATATGCGACATAATCTATTCTTCCAACTCAATTGGGCTTACTAGTTTTAAAGTTTTTACAAGAAGAGTTAGAAGAACCCAACGATCTCCAAAGGAGAATTTTTCATATGATTGAAGTTCAACATGTCAGAGAACAGGTGAATCAGAAAGCTGCTTCTCACCAGAGAAAAGTCAAGGCTACATTTGATAAGAGAACTAAGAAAGATTTTTTCAATGAGGGATATTTGGTGTTAAGGTGGGATTCCAGGAGAGAGGATAAAGCAAAACATGGTAAGTTTAATAACATATGGTATGGTCCTTTAAGAATAGCCAAGGTAATGGACACTAACACTTTTCTCCTACATAATTTAGACAACACATAAAATTTTGGAGGCCCAGTGAATGGGAGGTTTTCAGTTAGTGCAATAGGTTTTATTTTCAATAAAGACTCCATATACCCAATGGACTTGTTTTTACAGTTATGCTGCGAAAAAAGACTGACAAATGTAGGGAGATCAATGAATCAGAAATAAAGGAAAAGGCATTGGTCTACTATTCTTGGATTTTATTATAAAAACTCCATCCCCAGAAGGAGCCAGTGTTAGTCTCTAATTTTTCTTTTGATTTAGTGAGAAATCATAATCCTGAACACTTCCTACCTGCACTTCATTATCTATTTTCATTTGATTTAAATCATTGCTTTTAGCTTATTATGGTTTGTGTTTTATCTTTTTGGATAATTTCTTTAAGTTTGGAGTCTTAAGACATAGTTTTGAATGATGTTTCACTTCATATGCATGTTTGAACTTTACAAATTGAAATTATGATAAGTCATTACTAGCACTACTGGAATAACATTATTCCCATAACAAAAATATAATCATGCCTTAGTATGCACCTGCCACCCAGATTTCGTTATGATTACCAAGATCATGGACTAAGAGTTCACATGTGTCCCACAATGGCTCTCGAATCATTTGATGATTCAAACCATTACATGATCAAATTTTTCTGTACCTGCAAAGGACTCATTTCAAATCGTTCAATTCCCAAAGATCATTATTTGAAACAATCACTCTTCATCCTGATCTTGCTGAATTTTAAGCACAGATGTCTTCTCAGGAGAACGATTATATATTAACAGATTGCAGGTAGCATATCCAAAATCCGAACAGTGCCAGTTGTAGCATTGTGTTTTGATGGTTCCTAAGAGGAGTGGACAAGTGGTCAGATTAGAAACCGAGGGTGCTGAACTTATCGAAGCCTATCCTCAGATGGCTCAAAGGTTCAGAGATGCTGGTTGGTTCAAATTCCTCACCACTTTCCAAGGTCACGACGAACAAGTCTCTATGGAGTTTGCACAGAAATTTGATGGTTATGAAGAGGACATAAAGAAGATGCTAATGCTGGTGATAGAACAAACAATTGCCAAAGCTTGCAAATTGGTGGTTGGAGGAGAACGATGGTGGAAGAAGGATCATGTGGTTACAGAGTTTTTCAATCAATTCTTGCTTCCAGATAAGCAAAATCTGAATTGGAGAAAAGGGGTTCCTCACAGCTGGATTAGACCAGAATGGCACACTGCTCTGATCGTGATCGACAGGTATATCATCTGCGAAGGCATATTCTCACTAATTTATATCTATCACATTAGGTTATTAATTCATCTAAATGGCGAGTATCCTTTAAATCTGCCTTAATTTCTACTCAAAATCTTGACCAAGATGTCAAAAATAGTATAGTCACTCTCCTCCAATGCAAAGAGCAGCCTGTTTCATCGTGTCTTAATTAAGACTCTAGTCATGTCTTCTCTGAGAGAAATACAGAAACCCTGGAGTTGGCTCATGCAATCCTTAAAACCTAAACCACAGTCCAACAAACAAAAGAAAGGGAAAGGAAAAAAGACTATTACACAGAAACAAAATATTTCAATTGATGAAACCCTAGTTAAAGTGGAAATGCTAGCCATCAGGGTGACGAGGAATAACAGAGGTAAAAGACCGAAATTGGATCCATAAATTGAAATGTTTTCTGAGGAAGACGTTAAAGGGGAAGAATATTCAGATGAATATTTTGATATTCAAACTACAGCCAAGCATGAATCACCTTCAACCAGTAGAAAGGGCATTGTAGTTAAAAGGAAAAAGAATAAAGATGTGCCTGTGTCTCAAAACCCTCCATTAAGGAATTCTACTAGGGTTACCAACAAATATAGGCTAAATTCCAAAGCCATGTTCAATCCCTCAATCAAAGAAAAAAATGTCATAGTTATAGAAGATCACTCTGAAGATGCTGGAGAAGGTACCAGGAAAAAATAAAAAAGACCTCCATTGCCTAAGAAACCAACAAAAAGAGGTAAACAAATTGTTTCATCATCTACAGGACCTGTAACAAGAGCTACAACCAGATTGGAAAAAGATAAATAAATTGCCAAAGGTATCAGTGAGATCCCTGAAAATAAAAAGGGTTACCTTGTACATTCAGATCACATATCAGATATGCCTGAAGCCATGGGTTCAGTAAGCTCTGATGAAGAACATGGCTCAGGATTGGTTTCTAAATACCAAGTTAAATTGAGAGAACCCAAGGTTTCCATAAATCTGAATGAGCCTGCACCTTCTGAAGAGTTCCCCGAATTTAAGGTTAAAGTTAGAACTGATAGAGAAAGGATCAAGGAACTCTAGAAGACAGTGAGACAATTGAAGAGAGAAAAGACCCATATAGAACAATGGAGTGCTCATCA
>JZKD02S0350581.1:0-10690 GCA_000966675.3 Picea glauca
GTTCTACTTCTAGAAGATTCCTCCTCTAGAATGTTTTTAGGTGATGGTAGCACTATATAAAGGGGTTCAAGCAATGTAATGAGATATGAAGAGAAATATTGTATTTGGAGCGGTATCTCAATAGGAGGATTCCCCCTCGAAGAGGCAAGTGAACATGAGAGGATCCCTTCCATAATAGGATCCATTGTACAGTGTTTCCCTACCTCAAGGGTTTGGTAATAATAATGTGTGGTTTCTTCTATCTTGCTTTGTGGATCTATTGTGTATTCAGTATTTGTGGTGATTATATTTGTAGATCTATTCAATTTCTTAACAAGTGGTATCAGAGAATTATGGTCCACAATTATCCATGGGACCCTAGTATATGGTTGTACATCAAGCGTTGAGGACAACGCTTTCATAAGGGAGATGGAATGTAAGGTAGCTATAGAGGTAGTGGAGGGGGGCATAGAGACCATAGTGATAATAATGGAGGTCATTCAATGTAAGGTGGACTAGGTCCACTAAATTATTAAATAAGACCCACTATGGTAGTTAGATATAATAAATGGGTAATTAGATATAATAAATGTAAGAGGACTTCTTAGAAGGTTCTACTTCTAGAAGATTCCTCTTTTAGAATGTTCTTAGGTGATGGTAGCACTATATAAAGGGGTTCAAGCAATGTAATGAGATATGGAGGGAAGTATTATACTGTATTGTGAGTTGTAGCTCCATAGGAGGATGCCCCCTCGAAGAGACAAGTGAACAAGAGAGGATCTCTTCAATAATAAGACCCATTGTATGGTGTTGCCCTACCTCAAGGGTTTGGTAATAATAAAGTGTGGTTTTCTATATTGTTCTTTGAATCTTTGTGGTATTTTTGTATGCAATTATTTGGTTCTTAACATTTACTCCTCATGTTAGTTGCCACCCTAGTCTGGCTATTGTTCGATATTGTTGTTGTGGTTATGCTCTGAATTCTTAGCAGAGAAGAACCACTCGTCCAACTCATGTTTTAAGGAATTCGATTACAAGTATGTTATTTTTTTGGCCATTCGTGACTCTGCTCTGGTTATGAAATGATTGCTAGCTAAGGTTTATTGGTTTGTGTTTTCCTAAGTGTTGCAGCTGTTTGAAATTGTGTTCTTGGAATGAAGAGTGGATGGTTCTTGCTGTAACAATATTGAATTCGTGTAATTTATTGGTCATCCTGGGTAGTAGTTCTCTGTTATCCTTGCTGGGTTAGTTGGAGGGTTTTTGTTTGGTCTTGAGTGGATGGCTATTTGGACGCATTTGTCACTAAATCCAGTCTTTGTCTTTTATTGGTCTATTGGTTGAAGGCATTCCACGTCACTGTGTTTTGTTTATTTGGGAATTGGTTGATTTCACCACTAAGGGTCACAAAATGGGTTTCCATGTTCTTAATCGGCCCTATCTTCACCTTTGTGTTCTAGTTGTTTGATCGAAGAGCACAAGGGTTATACCTCACGCATGTTAAATAACATTGCTGGGCCAAAATTAGATCCTCACCTTCTATTATGGCTCATGTCATGGATTTGTTACCTATCCACAAATAAATCATGGCTCTCTCTATGTGTACACCATTGGCCTTGAAAGTTTTACCACTACGAGGAGTTGGCTATGTTCCCCTTGTGTTGGCTAAAGAGTAGACCCTTAACCATCCAGTCTGAATTTTTATAGAGAATCTTTTCAGGCATGTCAAGTTGCTATGGGTTATTGTGGATTGAATGTATGGTCGATTACTTTGAATACAGACTCACCCAGTTGGTCGTATGGAAGTCCTGTTGGTTTGGCATTTAGTTACTGACTCTATGATAATAATAACAAATCTTGCATTGTTAGTTTCACCACTCAGAGTAAACAGTCGATTTCCTTAGGATTAATAATTCACTATTGTTTAATGGAGAGAGTCTTTGCCCCGATTCGAATCGATGTGTGGGTATGCGTTATTGTCAAAGCTTGTTAGGTCAATTGATTTTATGACATTGAAAAATTGGTTGGTTGGTACATAGTCACTGGTATTTTTTTTGCACTAAGGATTGTTTGGATGTTTAGCTGGCATTGGTTACAAATGCTTGATGTTTCTCACACATGTTGCGTTGTGTGCATGGGTTTTTGCACAATGAAATAATGGTCATGGTAAATGTGGTTTTCTTTGGGGTCAAATGATTATGGAACCAGATGATTGTAGAAACTATATCCACTGTATCCTTATGATTGTTTGATTGTATAAGCCTAATTTTGCACAAAATAGTTGATTACAGTTGGACTAAATCGAATTAATACTGTGTTATTGATGACTCAACACGATGGATTGAGTTATCACCATGACTGTGTGTTTTATTTTGTTAAATGGAGATATTACATCACAGTTTTTTGGTCGCTGCGCATTGTGTATAGTATGGATAGCTTAGGTTTCACAAAGTTTTAAGCATGTTTATTTGTTACAATCGATCATTTGTTAAGAAGGGAATGTGGTTGAGACCTCGTCGTGTTGAATGGATGGCCCAATTTTTTAAGTCACATTGAATTGTTTTTCTTACAGTGGCATAATTACATTGCTTGGGTGAATTACCCTGTGCATAGCTTGTGTCCAAATGGTGGTTGTTGATTGTATATTTAAATATCAATTTGGATTTTGCAATTTAATTTGGATTATTGGTTTTACTGCCTATAGATAGGTTTAACGAATATCAGTGCATTTAAAATGACAGGCCTGATTGCATTGATAGTGTGACTTCATTGTTAATTTTGGAAACATGAATTTGAGTATATTTGTTGATTGAAGTAATGTATGGGAAGTGGTTGATTTTGATGGTTAACAGAGTGGAATGACTACTGTTTGGAAATTGTTATAATATGCAAAGAAAGGAACAAAATACTCTTTACAGATTGTTCAAAATGCATATTGTCTTGCGATGGAACTGTGTTAGATATTTGATTATGAAAAGTAAACTAGTTAAATGCATAGAAATTGTTATTTTGTCAAAATGATTGATGGTTGATGCATCTCTTTTCACAATTTTTTTTATGGAACACTTAATTAATTTCATGAACAATAATCGTCTTTCTTCCCTTTCATTTTTTTTTTCACTTTCCGCTAATTACAAACCCCGTGACATTCCATATTCATTTTTCCACTCCATGTTCTGAGATTAATTACAGTCAAGAGAATTTCCTTGTTAAAGCAGTTGAAAGTGGCAGTGTCTTGCGTGGATTACAATGATGTTTTATTGGTTTCCTTTGTAGTTGATTGTTGTTTTCATTGATCAGTAACCATGTTCTCTTTCCCCTCAGTGCATCATATTTCTCTTAATACAAACCCCTCACATATCCCAGAACCGTTTCCACCCCCTGCTCATTAATTAATAGTAAAAAAAATTGTATGGATTGGRTTGCATGAGTTTGATACATTGTTGAGCCAAATATATTTCATATTTTTAAGAGTTGTCATGTATGGTTATTTAAAAGACTATTTGCTAATCAATCACGCATGCATGATGAGTTTTTTTAGTCGAGGTAGCCAAGGCTGAGGAAACAGAGGTAGAGGTAACTAGAACCGAGGCCCAAGAGAGCCCAGGTTCTCCATATATTTTGACGTCGATTCACAAGAGCTCGACCAATTTTTTCATGCCAGATTTTTCAATTGGATTGGGTAGGGAATAGTCCAACCTATGCCTGAAAGGCCTCCTTTCCAAGCCCTGCAAGCCCCCGGTAACCTCGTACCTCCTCATGTCTCATTGGATCCCGAGGTCTCAGAAAATGATGGATGGTAGGATATTTTCCACCCGACAGTCTCCTAACATCGTGGCTGGACCAACTTGTCCTTGCCTGCTCCTCCACCTATTAACCCCATTTTCCAAGCTACCCCTAACCACTCGCCAGTGCAATCCTCCCATGCTAGCAAGAGATTGAAAACTAAGGTGCACCTTGCCCTTGATAAAGGAAAAACCATTGTTTCCCCTTCCTCACCCTCCAATGGTTGTGACAAATCTGTGTCTTCTCGGATGCATTTGAGCGACGATTGTTCCCATGTGATCAGTGAGATTAGGAAAATTTAGGAAAATCAAGAGGTGATAGAAGCAATCAAGGAAGGGTTGCATCGCAGATGGGAAAATATGGCTTTTGAGTTTTATTTTATCTATTGTTTTATCACAGTTGAATTCATAGATCTTTGGAAAACATGTTTTATTTTGGATATATGAGTATTAGTTTTGAAATAATTTCAAATTTCATAAGCTAAAATTGTCAAAAGTGAATATGTTGATGGGAGGCACAAGGAGGTGTGTTTTTCTTAACTAGTGGTATTGTTATGATTGTTATGAACTAAAGGGAGTCAAAAGGGGTCCCACTTATTAGTTATTATTTATTTATGGCCCTTATTTTAATTATTACTCGTCCCCCTAACTAAAGTTAGTTGAGTCTTTTAATTAACTTAACTAATGAGTTGGTTTAACTACTTCAACCATTTCTAATTTGTTAAAAGCAAAATGAAAGGGATGAACAAGAGAGGGATAGAAGTTGAAGCATACTAAGGTTTGCTCTTTGATTTTATGTTCATATAGTTTAGTTTTCATTCATTCATTTATTCATCACAAGCCTAATTATCTTTTATGATAGAAGTTTCTTATTGTAGCCAACAATATTCAGGGCTGAATCACATCATTCAAACACTTGTTTTTCAGAGGTGTTGATCTATATTTGATAGTCTATGTAGACTTGTCTATTTGTGAATTGGTTTTCATGATTGACAAAGGCTATTGTGCATAGTCGTGTGGAAAACAATCTGTGGCAAGCTGATATATCTTTTAGAGTTTAGTTTTAGTTTTCTGTCAGAGGTCCTTTTGTTTGTTCCATTGGGGATGTCTAAGTTTGACTTTGGTACAAAATGTTTGCATGATATTTTGTAAAGAAAATGACTCTTTGGTGAATTTGAGTGAAATAAAGGATTTATTTATGTCTCATCTATCTTGATTGTCATCTTAGTGACTTTTCTTATATCTTGATTGTCATCTTGGTGACTTTTCTTGTATCTTTACATTTATTTCAGCAACTGATATGTTCAGAAAATTACATAAAAATTGAATTTCCAACAATCTTTTTGTTGATAAAAGACTAGCCTAAGCACTTGTAATTAATACTTGTGAGTTAGGATGTTATTTTTGTTGGCTATAAACATAGGGTGATATTCYCGTCTATTTTTCTTTAGCCAAGAAGAATTTGAAAATGCTTGAGTAAGATCATTTCATATCTTTTCCTCAACATTTATTTGGCAACCATACTGGGGAAATCCTTGATATCTCTCCGGTTAATTTTTATATTTGATTTTTCATTGATACATCTTTCTTTTATGAAATTGATTATTTGACTCTTTTACTATTAATGATTGTTCTTGTTGCAAGGAAACCCAATATTGAGCCTGGTCTCCAAGACCAGAACAACATTGCTTTGAACTTGTTTCATACTATTTTAGACACTTCCAGGACCCGTGCTGAGCTTAACCGTTATTGGGCAGCAATTGAACAAGGTATTAGTGTTCAAGAACAATTGGAAGCTAGACGTAGACCGCATAGAAATCAACAGTAACCTGTTGTTTCTTCAGTCTTGGTCTTTCTTTCATGTCCTTAGATTCTCGTGATTCTAGAAAAAGAATAGGCTTGTCACCTGAAATCAATCCTATTTCTGAAATAGGAAGAAGAAACGTTGTGTTGTCTATCCAACAAATTACTCTAAGGAGGAATTTATCTGATTCATCCAACTCGTCTTTCCTTCCCTCACCTACCACCCATAGAATGGCATCTAGAAGAGGATTTGGTGGCACTGGAAGTGCTTCATCTTCTCAATATTCATATTCATCAGTGATTGGTAGCTTATATAGCCACCATATCCCTGTCCAATATACCACAAATCCCACCAAAGTCATAAAAAATTATCGACTTTTTTAGTTCGAAGAAGATGCCACAACCACACCATGGCATGTGTCCTCTCCTTTAAATTAAACTCTTAACTTAACACCTTCTACTCGCCCACTTCTGAAGTTTAAAGAGAACTTTCCTAAGTTTTCAGGAAACAACACTGTCAATACAAACAAACAAATAGTGGAATTTTCTAATGTTGGTCATAACATAGGGGCTAACGACAATGACACTTGCATGCGCTTGTTCATCAATTCCTTGGAAGGAAAGGTTGCGACCGATTTCTTTGACCTTTCTCCTAAGATCCTGTCTACTTGGGAGGAGTTAATCTATTGGTTCTGATCCACTTATGGACAATACAAAAGCCATGGAAAGAAGTTAAGGGAATACAATAACGTCACTTATAAATATGGTGAGACCATCAAGTCTTTCAACCTGCGTTTCACCAAGTTGTACAATCAAATCCCCAAACTTATCCGCCCTCAGAACCAAGCCACTTTCATGCATTACTACAATGCATTTCCTTCTCCCTACCATCATAGTCTTGAGGAAAAATCCATTGATAATCTCGGTTCCACTCTGCATACGTGCTCAGAGTATGAAGAACAACTTGAAAGAACTAGTCTTCCCCAGGGAGAATCAGTTAGATAGACAGACATGTCCGCTCTCTTACAACTAGTAAAAGATATGAAACATTGTATGATAGCATTCGAGCAGAAGTGTATTGTTTCCCATCTCACCCATGGAGCTTCATCCTCTTCTACACCCCCTTTTAGAAATACAATTGAAAACAATTTTCAGCATAAAGTTATCCTGCCTTAGAGTTCATGTAACTTTTTTGAGGAACACCACGAAGAAACCACATGTGAGGTAAAGAAGAGTGCCAGAGATAATATCTTTAGTAAAATTCCAGAATCTACTATTTTAATCCTAGACTTTGCAGAGACAGAGGATGTCATTGTCATCAACACTAGGAACAAAGCCTATGCTTCTAAGGGAAAATTTGATCCTCCCCGCAATTCTTCTAGCTTGATCTCGTCCTCAACCAATGCTATGCCTAAGGTTCCTAAAATTCCTGAGCATCAAGGAATCACTTTCCCTCTTCCCTCTTCCAAATACAATATATTGAACCAATTGGACAACATCAAAGTAGATGCAACCCTCCTAGACATGGTTGTCATCCCTGAATAACAGATACATCTGAAACAATTCATGGAAGGAAAAGATTCCATTATAGCCAATCTTTCTGAAGAGGTAGACGAAGAGGATTATTATGTAAATAAAGTAGGTGTAAATAAATTTAGATACCCTGTGAAGAATCCCTCGTTTTATATTTCTGTAAAGATCATGGATAAAATTGCCCATTTTTGCCTCATCGATGGTGGTTCAGGCCCAAGTGTGATGTCGAAGATTATTATGGAAGATCTAGGCTTGTCTTGTACAAATGAAAACGCCAGAAACATGCTCTCCGATAATAGTCTACAACAAAAAACCATAGGCGAGATTAAGGACGTAACCTTGGTTTTATGCGCTCATCCTGATAAAAGGACAACCCTCGGCATTCAAGTGATTGATATGCCTGTAAGCAATTACTCAATTATCTTGGGGAGAGAATGGAAATCCCTAAGAGGTGGATACCTCTTGCTCGGCGGGACACATTTATCCGTTCCTTGGAAGGGTAATAATAGTATAGTCCTTAGAGAGGGAATAATTTCACCCTACATAGAGAGTGTTTTGCAATATAGCATAAACTACATCGAAGAAGACCTAGGAGTATATTCCATCTTTGCTGAAGAGGATAATATTCCTTTGGAAAGAACTGATTTAGATGATGATTTATGGAATATGCACTTTGATGGTTCACACTCTAATGAAGTTAACGGGGTTGGTATTATCTTGGTTTCTCCTGTAGGAAAAATCCATAATCCGTCATACAGATTGGAGTTTTCTTGTACAAACAATTCCATTGAATTCAAAGCTTTATTATTAGGCATTGACAACGCCCTTAATCTAGGTTGTGGTCACCTTTCAGTTTTCAGAAATTCTGAGCTTGTTGTGAGTCTGATATGTAAGACATGATCCCCTAGTGACAATTTGATGGAACGATACTCCCAAAATGTTTGGGAACTTGTCTCAAACCTTCTATCTTTCAACATCACTCATGTTAAGAAGGAGTTGAATTCGATGGCTGATCGGTTAGTTTTCTTTGCAACCTCTCCTAATCAACAACTCTTGCCTCACATGCCTAATTGTGCTTTTGAATCTCTACATCGTCCATACATCTCTAAAAAGGAAGGATCTTGGAAGGCCATCCCTAATTATGAGATCATTTGTGATGTCATTCAAAATGAACCTCTTAAGCCTGAAAAGATTATTTCTACAAAAAATAATGAGATTTTTGAGGGTTGAATCCTCTTGAGAGTTCATTTTCATTGAGTGTTGTAGGCCACAAAGAAAAACAAAACTAAGAGGAGTTACAAAAGAAGGTGGTTGAAACCATCCTCCTCAACATTAGGACACCTGAGTCTTCAACAAATGTTCAAATGAATGTCCAATGTTCTGTTAAAGAAGAGATGGGGTCCACCGGGCTACTCGGTGAATCTAAAAAGGTTTTTGCTTGGTCCTATGAGGATCTTCATGGTTTTGATCCTAGTCTTGTTCAACATATTATGAAACTATCTCGGCAAAAACAAAAACTTGTTAACTCTGCACTGGAAGCACCCTCTCGAAGGGAGTTGAGAGATTTCTTAAGGGATGGAACATTTTCTTCAGTCCACCCTCAATGGGTTTTGAATTGGGAACCGGCCTCAAGGATCACTAATAATATTAGAACTTGTATTAGTCTTCTAACTTTCAGGCAAGCTATTATGAGAAATCCCTTCCCTCCTCGCAATGTGGAAATGTTTTTGCAATAGGTTGCAGAGTCACAATTAAGGCCCTTACTTGACAGTCTATTTGGTTACAAGAGAATCAAGGTAAAAAGAGAAATTGTTCACAAAACCACTTTTATTACTAATTGCGATACTATGCCTTACAAATGCCTGCCTCCTAGCTTACTTGATGCAAGTATCGCCCTTAAAATGCCTATACATGAAACTTTCAATGAATTGGTCAGTCTCTATGCTTATCTTGATGATTTAATCATATGCGTCAAAGGGCTGATAATTACATTAGAATTTCAAGTGTTGGGTCCTTTCCAAATTAATTTTGTCTTGGACACTAATTCATACATTCTAGGGGAATTACAAAGACAATTTTTCTCCTACAGAAATAACAGTTCTCGCTTGAAATATTGTGAGGGGCCAGCGTGAAAAGTTCTAATGCTGATTGATTTTCTGTATACTAGTAGCTTAGCTCTACTTTTAGTTTTTGGTTCTTCTTTTCTATGCTTACAGTACTTTGATTTCTACCTTTTGAGTTAAGTTTTCTTTCTTTGTTGCATTCATTATGTCTTCATTGCTACTGTTTTAGTTTTTGCAACTTTAATTTCATCATAATTTTGTTTCCTATTATCTTTGGTTAATTTGGTCAATTAGGGTGTTGGATCAATTATGCCACAGTGACACTCCTACAAAGAATTGTTAGCCAATAACAAACAGTCTTAAACAGTTGTTATAATGTCTCCTCTGAAGGGCCCTTCAAATTGTTATATATTTCCACTGCTATCTTATAAAGAATTGACTGTCTCCTAATTCTTCTTGCCATTTCTTCGTCCATTGAGATTTTAAGAGCAAGTCTAAAAATTTTCCTCCTTAAAGGTTAGAGAGGAGATTCCAGTCGAATGATTATGCATACAGTGGTAAAATCCCTTGATACTTAACACTTTACATGAATTATTCCCAAATTCCCAATCATCTTTCCATTAAATCCGCTCACCTCCCCCTGTTGCATAATATTTTGGATTATATCTTCTTGACATGTTGTCCTGGTCCACGAAACCATGAGTTCTAAGTTCTAAATCTGTTGAAAACAAATTTTCATGTGGATTTGCTAGTTTGTTGACGATTAAAAAAATGCCAACGAAGTTTTGCCCACAAAGTGTTGCTAAAATGCTATTATTATAAAAATTAAATTATACTAGTAGGTGGGACCCCCTTAAACTATTCAATATCAGATCTATTCATTTTTTATGTTATGATGATGTGCGACATGGCTTACATGGTTGATGAGATCTTTTGATATTGGTCATTATTTGAGCTTATGAAGTGTTGATTCCTTATGTTTTTTTTTGTAAATAAGAAAGTTATATTAAGTGTGGTGCCTGCTATGGCTTAACCAAGGTTCCAAAATTACAAAAAATAACCAGCTGTAGTTACTGGACTGCCCCAACAGAGGGGAAACCAGTCCAGTCAGCTTCCGAGTCATCAGTCCTAGACAGTTGCTGAATGATAAAACAAGCAAGACAAAAATAAAAKCCACCTAGCCTAGGATAGCAACAGAGAACTAAACACCTGGCGAAAAGCCCAGCCACGCGGCACCGAGGTCCTCTGCCCAGGGTTCTATCGCAGGCTTGTTCGGCTGATCATCCCCCTTTTTCTCCCTGTGCTCCTCTCGTTCCGTGTGCTCAGGTGGACCGCTGTGCTCTACTTCCTTCTACCTCGCTGCTACTTGTTGCAGCATGTCATCTAACTCTGTGTCGATTTCCCCCCCTAGTGCAATGCCCGTAGGGTCTGTGGAGAGCCCCATTTGCATAGTCGAGAGGATCTGTAGAAAGGTGCCCGCATTGTCTTCGGTGGCTTGGAAACGAAACTTGAGGTCCGCCACCTCTCTTC
>JZKD02S0350614.1:0-18976 GCA_000966675.3 Picea glauca
GAGTATTGGTTTCCCCAATGAGTGATGGACATGTAGAGGGTTTTCTAAAGGCGAGAAATGGATCTTTAGGAAAATCGTCCATGCACTCCAAGGGCTTCTCTCTTTCCAGAGAGGTGATCTTGTAATGTACCTAGACACCATGGATGGGTCACGCCATATAAAACTTGCTCAATGACATCTCTGATTCCATAATGTAACGTTCCCTAGCTCAATAGAGGAACATTATGGTGCATAATACATATTAAAAATGAAACTTTCGGTAACTAAGTAATTCTTTTATTGTTAGTCGATTTCCTGTAGCTTACAACTACAAATTTAAAATATATTTAGATATTGTCTATAACCATAAAACATATGCATCTAAAGAATGCTAATAATCAACATGAAATATAACTAAACCATTCTTTACAATAACATATAATTCATTCTCATTTACACAAAGTTCATGCACAACAATAACACATGCAAATAACTTAGTACAAGATAAACCACTTATCTTTAAATACGAATTATGCAACCAGTTTTTTGGGACATACGTTGCACCCAACCATAGACTGACTATTCCAAATATCAACAACATGTCACCCTCGAGCTGAATCTAGTAATCCACAAAAGAGGGTGGTCTCTCACATTCCACTCCCAGCTCATAAAACTCATAACCCAACTAATATTCTCCTATAACTCTCCTGATTTTTCTACCAACTCTCTTCCTCCTGACCTGCCCAACCCAAGGAATGCACCATTCATTTACCAGGGATAACCCAAGGGATGTACCATATTTTTATCAGGGATAACCCAAGGGATGTACCATCCATTTATTAGGGTTAAACCAAGGGATGTACCATCCATTTATGAGGTATAACCCAAGGAATGTGCCATTCATTTACCAGGGTCTCTTTGGCACATGTAACTAGGAATATCTTAGCAGGGAAATCAAGGGAACTTGCTACTAGGAAAACTATCAACAAACCAACAACAAACACTTGTTGTTTTAGTGCAAATCACACAGGAGTTCACTCTTTAGACCTGAAAACCTGTCCCTTCAGTTATACAACTCCAATTCGCTCTAGTTACGCTCCAAAGTTCACCCTCCATGGTTGCGCTAGCTCTAATCTCTTTTTCCTTCTCTCTCCTTTCTTCCCATGCACAAAACTTAACTGACTAAAACTGCCTTGTCCCAACCCATACACATTTCCTCTCTTGTGGCTTTCCTTTCTTGAATCACACTCTTCCCTAAGCTGATTGTACTCAACCCCCATGTGGCCAATAACTCTACGATGTGACCACTCACACCCATCTTCTTACATGAATTCAATGATTAGCTATGGGAACACTCAATCATAAAGTGGAAGGTTCTTATACAATAAGCAAGTTTAGGAAAAATTGGTTAAATTAATATACATGGGTAATTCCCCATTTTACCCCTCTTGACCATTATCCTAGACACTCCCCTCTCTTGTGGATTAATACATCCCCCATATCTTGTCCATGTCCCCTTAGAAACTGGTGTTATCACCATTAATTTTGTGTGAAATCAAGATTTCAAGACTTAGCGAAGTGCTAAATTGGTTGGAAGTCTGATAAATAAAGGGAGGGGATAAATCTAGCAGGAGGAGGCTAAATCTGGTGGGAGTGCGGAGTTGATGGGACTCGATATGTCACAGATTGTGAGCGCTCCAGATCAATGGTCAGGGATCATTTCAAGGGGAGGAGTTACATGGAGGATAATTCTTGAAAATGGGCTGAAAACTAAACCACAATTTTGAGTCGGGACCACGTGGTGTCACTTGGTGCATTTCAAAGCGAGAAGTGGGTTGCCCCAAACCACTTCCTTGCATCCCCAAAATTGGAAAAGTATATAAAGATAAATTATTGTTTTTCAAAATACTGGAACATTTGGAAGTTGGTGCGATCACCCTTGTTCGACTGTAGCTCAACGGTTCACAAAATTAACACCATTTCCCCTCATTTCCATGTATTTTTCATTGCCGCCATGGGCCCTATAATAACGTCAGTGACATAGCAAGACCNGAGTATTGGTTTCCCCAATGAGTGATGGACATGTAGAGGGTTTTCTAAAGGCGAGAAATGGATCTTTAGGAAAATCGTCCATGCACTCCAAGGGCTTCTCTCTTTCCAGAGAGGTGATCTTGTAATGTACCTAGACACCATGGATGGGTCACGCCATATAAAACTTGCTCAATGACATCTCTGATTCCATAATGTAACGTTCCCTAGCTCAATAGAGGAACATTATGGTGCATAATACATATTAAAAATGAAACTTTCGGTAACTAAGTAATTCTTTTATTGTTAGTCGATTTCCTGTAGCTTACAACTACAAATTTAAAATATATTTAGATATTGTCTATAACCATAAAACATATGCATCTAAAGAATGCTAATAATCAACATGAAATATAACTAAACCATTCTTTACAATAACATATAATTCATTCTCATTTACACAAAGTTCATGCACAACAATAACACATGCAAATAACTTAGTACAAGATAAACCACTTATCTTTAAATACGAATTATGCAACCAGTTTTTTGGGACATACGTTGCACCCAACCATAGACTGACTATTCCAAATATCAACAACATGTCACCCTCGAGCTGAATCTAGTAATCCACAAAAGAGGGTGGTCTCTCACATTCCACTCCCAGCTCATAAAACTCATAACCCAACTAATATTCTCCTATAACTCTCCTGATTTTTCTACCAACTCTCTTCCTCCTGACCTGCCCAACCCAAGGAATGCACCATTCATTTACCAGGGATAACCCAAGGGATGTACCATATTTTTATCAGGGATAACCCAAGGGATGTACCATCCATTTATTAGGGTTAAACCAAGGGATGTACCATCCATTTATGAGGTATAACCCAAGGAATGTGCCATTCATTTACCAGGGTCTCTTTGGCACATGTAACTAGGAATATCTTAGCAGGGAAATCAAGGGAACTTGCTACTAGGAAAACTATCAACAAACCAACAACAAACACTTGTTGTTTTAGTGCAAATCACATAGGAGTTCACTCTTTAGACCTGAAAACCTGTCTCTTCAGTTATACAACTCCAATTCGCTCTAGTTACGCTCCAAAGTTCACCCTCCATGGCTGCGCTAGCTCTAATATCTTTTTCCTTCTCTCTCCTTTCTTCCCATGCACAAAACTTGACTGACTAAAACTGCCTTGTCCCAACCCATACACATTTCCTCTCTTGTGGCTTTCCTTTATTGAATCACACTCTTCCCTAAGCTGATTGTACTCAACCCCCATGTGGCCAATAACTCTACGATGTGACCACTCACACCCATCTTCTTACATGAATTCAATGATTATCTATGGGAACACTCAATCATAAAGTGGAAGGTTCTTATACAATAAGAAAGTTTAGGAAAAAATGGTTAAATTAATATACATGGGTAATTCCCCATTTTACCCCTCTTGACCATTATCCTAGACACTCCCCTCTCTTGTGGATTAATACATCCCCCATATCTTGTCCATGTCCCCTTAGAAACTGGTGTTATCACCATTAATTTTGTGTGAAATCAAGATTTCAAGACTTAGCGAAGTGCTAAATTGGTTGGAAGTCTGATAAATAAAGGGAGGGGATAAATCTAGCAGGAGGAGGCTAAATCTGGTGGGAGTGCGGAGTTGATGGGACTCGATATGTCACAGATTGTGAGCGCTCCAGATCAATGGTCAGGGATCATTTCAAGGGGAGGAGTTACATGGAGGATAATTCTTGAAAATGGGCTGAAAACTAAACCACAATTTTGAGTCGGGACCACGTGGTGTCACTTGGTGCATTTCAAAGCGAGAAGTGGGTTGCCCCAAACCACTTCCTTGCATCCCCAAAATTGGAAAAGTATATAAAGATAAATTATTGTTTTTCAAAATACTGGAACATTTGGAAGTTGGTGCGATCACCCTTGTTCGACTGTAGCTCAACGGTTCACAAAATTAACACCATTTCCCCTCATTTCCATGTATTTTTCATTGCCGCCATGGGCCCTATAATAACGTCAGTGACATAGCAAGACCNTCCATGCACTCCAAGGGCTTCTCTCTTTCCAGAGAGGTGATCTTGTAATGTACCTAGACACCATGGATGGGTCACGCCATATAAAACTTTCTCAATGACAGCTCTGATTCCATAATGTAATGTTCCCTAGCTCAACAAAGGAACATTATGGTGCATAATACATATTAAAAATGAAACTTCCGGTAACTAAGTAATTATTTTATTGTTAGTCGATTTCCTGTAGCTTACAACTATAAATTTAAAATATATTTAGATATTGTCTATAACCATAAAACATATTCATCTAAAGAATGCTAATAATCAACATGAAATATAACTAAATCGTTCATTACAATAACATATAATTCATTCTCATTTACTCAAAGTTCATGCACAACAATAACACATGCAAATAACTTAGTACAAGATAAACCACTTATCTTTAAATACGAATTATGCAACCAGTTTTTTGGGACATACGTTCCACCCAACCATAGACTGACTATTCCAAATATCAACAACATGTCACCCCCGATCTGAATCTAGTAATCCACAAAAGAGGGTGGTCTCTCACATTCCACTCCCAGCTCATAAAACTCATAACCCAACTGATATTCTCCTATAACTATCCTAATTTTTCTACCAACTCTCTTCCTCCTGACCTGCCCAACCCAAGGAATGCACCATTCATTTACCAGGGATAACCCAAGGGATGTACCATCTTTTTATTAGGGATAACCCAAGGGATGTACCATCCATTTATTAGGGTTAAACCAAGGGATGTACCATCCATTTATGAGGTATAACCCAAGGAATGTTCCATTCATTTACCAGGGTCTCTCTGGCACATGTAACTATGAATATCTTAGCAGGGAAATCAAGGGAACTTGCTACTAGGAAAACTATCAACAAACCAACAACAAACACTTGTTGTTTTAGTGCAAATCACATAGGAGTTCACTCTTTAGACCTGACAACATGTCCCTTCAGTTATACAACTCCAATTCGCTCTAGTTACGCTCCAAAGTTCACCCTCCGTGGCTGCACCAGCTCTAATCTCTTTTTCCTTCTCTCTACTTTCTTCCCATACATGAAACTTGACTGACTAAAACTACCTTGTCCCAACCCATACACATTTCCTCTCTTGTGGCTTTCCTTTCTTGACTCACACTCTTCCCTAAGCTGATTGTACTCAACCCCCATGTGGCCAATAACTCTACGATGTGACCATTCACACCGATCTTCTTACATGCATTCAATGATTAGCTATGGGAACACTCAATCATAAATTGGAAGGTTCGTATACAATAAGAAAGTTTAGGAAAAATTGGTTAAGTTAATATACATGGGTAATTCCTCATTTTACCCCTCTTGACCATTATCCTAGACACTCCCCTCTCTTGTGGATTAATACATCCCCCATATCTNTCCATGCACTCCAAGGGCTTCTCTCTTTCCAGAGAGGTGATCTTGTAATGTACCTAGACACCATGGATGGGTCACGCCATATAAAACTTTCTCAATGACAGCTCTGATTCCATAATGTAATGTTCCCTAGCTCAACAAAGGAACATTATGGTGCATAATACATATTAAAAATGAAACTTCCGGTAACTAAGTAATTATTTTATTGTTAGTCGATTTCCTGTAGCTTACAACTATAAATTTAAAATATATTTAGATATTGTCTATAACCATAAAACATATTCATCTAAAGAATGCTAATAATCAACATGAAATATAACTAAATCGTTCATTACAATAACATATAATTCATTCTCATTTACTCAAAGTTCATGCACAACAATAACACATGCAAATAACTTAGTACAAGATAAACCACTTATCTTTAAATACGAATTATGCAACCAGTTTTTTGGGACATACGTTCCACCCAACCATAGACTGACTATTCCAAATATCAACAACATGTCACCCCCGATCTGAATCTAGTAATCCACAAAAGAGGGTGGTCTCTCACATTCCACTCCCAGCTCATAAAACTCATAACCCAACTGATATTCTCCTATAACTATCCTAATTTTTCTACCAACTCTCTTCCTCCTGACCTGCCCAACCCAAGGAATGCACCATTCATTTACCAGGGATAACCCAAGGGATGTACCATCTTTTTATTAGGGATAACCCAAGGGATGTACCATCCATTTATTAGGGTTAAACCAAGGGATGTACCATCCATTTATGAGGTATAACCCAAGGAATGTTCCATTCATTTACCAGGGTCTCTCTGGCACATGTAACTATGAATATCTTAGCAGGGAAATCAAGGGAACTTGCTACTAGGAAAACTATCAACAAACCAACAAAAAACACTTGTTGTTTTAGTGCAAATCACATAGGAGTTCACTCTTTAGACCTGAAAACATGTCCCTTCAGTTATACAACTCCAATTTGCTCTAGTTACGCTCCAAAGTTCACCCTCCGTGGTTGCACCAGCTCTAATCTCTTTTTCCTTCTCTCTACTTTCTTCCCATACATGAAACTTGACTGACTAAAACTGCCTTGTCCCAACCCATACACATTTCCTCTCTTGTGGCTTTCCTTTCTTGACTCACACTCTTCCCTAAGCTAGTTGTACTCAACCCCCATGTGGCCAATAACTCTACGATGTGACCATTCACACCGATCTTCTTACATGCATTCAATGATTAGCTATGGGAACACTCAATCATAAAGTGGAAGGTTCGTATACAATAATAAAGTTTAGGAAAAATTGGTTAAGTTAATATACATGGGTAATTCCTCATTTTACCCCTCTTGACCATTATCCTAGACACTCCCCTCTCTTGTGGATTAATACATCCCCCATATCTTGTCCATGTCCCCTTAGAAACTAGTGTTATCACCATTAAATTTTTTGTGTGAAATCAAGATTTCAAGACTTAGCGAAGTGCTAAATTGGTTGGAAGTCTGATAAATAAAGGAAGGGGATAAATATAGCAGGAGGAGGCTAAATCTGGTGGGAGTGCAGAGTTGATGGGACTCGATATGTCACAGATTTTGATCACTCCAGATCGATGGCCAGGGATCATTTCGAGGGGAGGAGTTACATGGAGGATAATTCCTGAAAATGGGCTGAAAACTAAACCACAATTTTGAGTCGAGACCACGTGGTGCCACTTGGTGATTTCAGAGTGAGAAGCGGGTTGCCCCAAACCACTTCCTTGCATCCCCAAAATTGGAAAAGTATATAAAGAGAAATTATTGTTTTTCAAAATACTGGAACGTTTGGAAGTTGGTGCGACCACCCTTGTTCGACTGTGGCTCAACGGTTCACAAAATTAACACCATATCCCCTCATTTCCATGTATTTTTCATTGCTGCCATGGGCCCTATAATAACGTCAGTGACATAGCAAGACCCTGTGTCAAATGAAGAATCCCTAATTGACCGAGATTCAGACATGTTCGACACTAAAATCACCATTTCTCCCATATTTGTATCCAAGAGTCTCTAAAGATGACAGATCATATAGAAGACCATAACATAAAAAGTGGCAAAGGAAGGAGATGAAACATCAGAGAAATCGACATATGGATCATAAAATGTTTTTCTTGTTAATCATTGTAATCAGTTCCCATACTGAAACTGCCATTTGTAATTATTGTAATCAGTTTTAGAAGCTGAAACGTTTCATTTCAGTTATTGTAATTGGTTGCACACTAAAGGAACTCAAATTGTATAAGTATTAGAAGTTCCAAATGTATTAATGTTGGCAGAAGTGCAAGGGAACAATTTTAGTTGTTCAGAACTCAATTGTAATTTTCTTAAGCTGAATTGAATACATATGCAGAAGTCTTTGAAGTTTCCATGAAAAGATTCTAATGGTGGTGATCTGAGTTTTGTCTCCTCTCTTTGTATGTATTTCCTGTATTTATGATTTCATTTTCACTGTCTTCTGTTTAAATTGGATAGTCAAAGGCCCATAATTCATTTTGTGATGCGCTCGACTAAAACAATTTAAACCATTTTAAGTTCTTCCTAATTAATTCAGAATTCATTTATTTAATGATATGATGCAGTTACATGTTTTCCTTGTCTTCTTACACTCTGCAAATTTACAAATTATAACTCATAATTATTGCCTCATTTAGCCTTTATCCTCTGGATATTTCTACATTCATGTCAATGTTTCAATTCATTTTCAGAAGTTTGACTCCATATCCCTAAGTTTCCCTCCCCTTCCTTGCCAACAAACCTATAAAAACCCCCAAAACAAAAAAACCTNAAGTTTAGGAAAAAATGGTTAAATTAATATACATGGGTAATTCCCCATTTTACCCCTCTTGACCATTATCCTAGACACTCCCCTCTCTTGTGGATTAATACATCCCCCATATCTTTTCCATGTCCCCTTAGAAACTGGTGTTATCACCATTAAATTTTTTGTGTGAAATCAAGATTTCAAGACTTAGCAAAGTGCTAAATTGGTTGGAAGTCTGATAAATAAAGTGAGGGAATAAATCTAGCAGTAGGAGGCTAAATATAGCGGGAGTGAAGAGTTGATGGGACTCGATACGCCACATATTGTGAGCGCTCCAGATCGATGGTCGGGGATCATTTCGAGGGGACGAGTTACACGAAGGGTAATTCCTGAAAATGGGCTGAAAACTAAACCACAGTTTTGAGTCAGGACCATGTGGTGCCACTTGGTGCATTTCAGAGCGAGAAGCGGGTTGCCCCAAATCACTTCCTTGCATCCCCAAAATTGGAAAAGTATATAAAGAGAAATTATTGTTTATTTTATTGTTTTTCAAAATACTAGAACATTTGGAAGTTGGTGCGACCACCCTCATTCGACTGTAGCTCAACGGTTCACAAAATTAACATCATTTCCCCTCATTTCCAGGTATTTTTCATCGCCGCCATGGACCCTATAATAACGTCAGTGACATAGCAAGACCATGTGTCAAATGAAGAATCCCTAATTGACCGAGATTCAGACATGTTTGATACTGAAATCACCATTTCTCCCATCTGTGTGTCTAGGAGTCTCTGAAGACGACAGATCAGACAGAAGACCAAAACATAACAAGTGGCAAAGGAAGGAGCCGAAACCTCAGAGAAATCGACATCTAGATCATAAAATGTTTTCCTTGTTAATCATTGTAATCAGTTCCCATACCAAAACTGTCATTTGTAATTATTGTAATCAGTTTTAGAAGCTGAAACGTTTCATTTCAGTTATTGTAATTGGTTGCACACCAAAGGAACTTGAATTGTATAATTATTAGAAGTTCCAAATGTATTAATGTTGGCAGAAGTGCAAGGGCACAATTTTAGTTGTTCATAACTCAATTGTAATTTTCAGAAGCTGAATTGAATACATATGCAAAAGTCTTTGAAGTTTCCATGAAAAGATTCTAATGGTGGTGATCTGAGTTTTGTCTCCTCTCTTTATATGTATTTCCTGTATTTCTGATTTCATTTTCACTGTCTTATATTTAAATTGGATAGTCAAAGGCCCATAATTCATCTTGTGATGTGCTTGGTTGAAGCAATTTAAACTGTTTTAAGTTCTTCCTAATTAATTCAGAATTCATTTATTTAATGCTATGATGTAGTTACATGTTTTCCTTTTCTTCCTATACTCTACAAATTTACAAATTATAAATCAGAATTATCACCTCATTTAGCCTTTATCCTATGGATATTTCTACATACATGTCAGTGTTTCAATTCATTTTCAGAAGTTTGACACCATATCCCTAAGTTTCCCTCCCCTTTCTTGCCAACAAACCTATAAAAAAACCCCAAAACAACAAAACCTAGCCATTGATTGTCAAAGAAACACCAAGTGACATGAGAGATCTCTCTTTGAGCTGAGCAGGTTAGTACCCATAAAGTTGGTTTTTAGGTTACCTCTATCGTTTTTTTTATCAGTCGAACAAATTTACAGAGTGCTAACATTCTGGCGCCATTGCCAGGGATCGAAAGTTAAATATTCCCTGGGATAAATGACAAAGTTCAGATATGAGTACTGATGGTGAAAAGTATTCAGACACAAACAGGTTGTACATCATTCATCTGTCAATTCCATTTTCAAGAATCTAGAGCTCAAAATTTTCATGGCGACTCCATTGTCCAAAGACTTAGTAGCCTAAAGATTTTATTGATGACTCCACTGCTTCAATATGGATCAAATATTTGCAAGGTATGCTCCAATGAATCGCTCTCATATTCCTAGCTTTCCAAATCACATTCCTCACATAGATTGACAAACGTATTTTCCTAAATTCAAATATGGGAAAGGAGATGATGCTGCTTTGCACTTGATTAGATTTCACATGCACATATGAAAGATGGGGGTTGAATTTCATGAATATTGTTTGATGAAAATGTTTATGGATACTCTAGAGGGGAAAGCAATATTATGGTATGAAGGTTTAAAACCAGGCAACTTATACTCTCTTAAGGATTTCCACATAATATTCTTTAAGTATTATGGAGAATCTAATCCTTCATTCTTGGTGTTTGAATATTGTTGTGAATTTTGTGAACATTTCATTTAGTACTTTGAAAATGTTTTTGGTGGTGAAGAGTGTATGAATGATGAAATCATAGAAGCCCTTTATGAATATTCATCCCAACAACAAATATTAGCTCCTCCTTTGGCTTAATATGAATCTGATCAAGAAATTGTTGATAAAAGTCATTTTCCTTTTCTTGAACTTGATGAAGATATTCAACAAGATTTCCAACAAGACAAAGTGCTTCAAAGTTTTCTTTCTTCCCCTGTGAATGATGTGGTTGTTCAAATTATAAGTGGCTTAGACATGGATGAGGGTTCTAAAATTGCATCTATGGAGACTTCAAGAAGTGAACCAACAAATGACATAGAGTTTCAGAAAAGAAACAAAACAGTGTATGCTACTTTTCAATCAGAAATACATAAAAATAATGAAGAGTCAATTGTTTTATTTGATTCCTTTGAAAATAATGGTTTTGAAAATGCATCCATGGGAACTCTAGACAGTGAAATTGTTCATGCTGTTAGATTTTCACATTTGCAAAAAGATTATGAGAAAGAACTTATTTACCTTCATTCATTTGAAAGTCAAAATGACAGTCCTCAAGAAAAATTCCTGAAGGTTAATAAAACCAAATAAAAATTGTTTGATGAACAAGAGGATAGCCTTGATGCACATAATATGGTTGTCATATTTGAAGATGTTCAAGGATGTATGCATTTTTTTGTTGATATGCATGGAAGAGTATACAAAGCTATTTTTTCCATTTCATTTGACATTTGATCATGTGGCCATCCTTTTATAGTCATTAATGAAGGAGGAATTTGTTTCATTCATAAGCTCAGATTTTGGATTCAATTTTTGTTTTCAGCTGCCATCTTTTACATTTGTCTGCCTGCTTAATAAAAATGTGAGCAGAGGAAAACCAGGAAGCCAATTGCTTGATTGGCTACATTGGAACTTTAGCATCACTTGATTGAGTATTCATTTAATCATTTTTAGAGTATATAAGAGTGTGCAAATAAGCTTGTTGGTCAAGCAGTTTTCAGTTTGGGTTTTCAACAATGTGTACATTCAGATTTTAGTGGTGTATTTAAAGTTCAGTTTTCAGTTGAGAGCAATGTACATACTTTGGTTTTCAGTGGATACTAGTGACAAGTCAGGGTAGGGTACACACATGTTTTGGGAGCATCCCAACGAATCAAGCAGTAGGTCTACGAGTTCTTTGCTACCTCGCTGGGAGGATAACATCCTCAGTTGGAGCCCATGTTATCACCATTATTGTTTTTGTGTGAAATCGATATTTCAAGACTCTATGAAATGATAAATTGGTTGGAAGTTTGATAAATAAAGGGAGGGGATAAATCTAGCAGGAGGAGACTAAATATGGCAGGAGTGCAGAGTTGATGGGACTCAATACGTCGCAGATCGCGAGCGCTCCAGATCGACGTTCAGGGATCATTTTAGGGGGAGGATTTATGCAAAGGATAATTACTGAAAGAGGGATGAAAAATAAACCATGGTTTTGAGTTGGGACCACGTGATGCCACTGGGTGCATTTCGAGGTGAGAAGTGGGTTGCCCCAAACCACTTCTTTGCGTTCCTGAAATTGGAAAAGTATATAAAGAACACTTGTTGTTTATTTTATTATTTTTCAAAATACTGGAATGTTTGGAAGTTGGCGCGACCACCCTCGTTCGACTGTAGCTCAGCGGTTCACCAAATTCACGCCATTTACTCTCATTTCCAGGTATTTTTCACTGCCTCCATGGACCCTATCATAACATTAGTGACAGAGCAAGACCCCGTGTCAAATGAAGAATCCCTAATTGACTGAGATTCAGACGTGTTCGACACTGAAATCACCATTTTGCCCATCTCTGTGTCTAGGAGTCTCTGAACATGACAGATCAGACAGAAGACCAGAACAAAACAAGTGGCAAAGGAAGGAGCTGAAACGTCAGAGAAATTGGCAGCTGGATCATAAAACGTTTTTCTTGTTAATAATTGTGATTGGTTCCCATACTGAAACTTTCATTTGTAATTGTTGTAATCAGTTTTAGAAGCTAAAACATTTCATTTCAGTTATTGTAATCGGTTTCACACCAAAGGAACTCGAATTGTATAAGTATTAGAAGTTCCAAATGTATTAATGTTGGCAGAAGTGCAAGGGCACAATTTTAGTTGTTAAGAACTCAATTGTAATTTTCTGAAGATGAATTGAATACATATGAAAAAGTATTTGAAGTTTCCATGAAAATATTCTAATGGTAGTGATTTGATTTTTGTCTCCTCTCTTTGTATATATTTCCTGTATTTCTGATTTCATTTTCACTGTCTTCTATTTAAATTGGATATTGAAAGGCCTAGAATTCATCTTGTGATGCTATTGGCTGAAGCAATTTAAACCGTGTTAAGTTCTTCCTAACTAATTCATAATTCATTTATTTAATGCTCTGATGCAGTTACATTTTTTCTTTTTCTTCCTACACTCTGCAAAATTACAAATTATAACTCAGAATTATCGCCTCATTTAGCTTTTATCCTTTGGAGATTTATATAGACAGGTCATTATTTCCATTCATTTTCAGAAGTTTGACTCCATATCTCTAAGTGTCCCTCCCCTTCCTTGCCAACAAACCTATAAAAAACACCCAAAACAACAAAACCTAGCCATTGATTGTCAAAGAAACACCAAGTGACATGAGAGAGCCCTCTCTGAGATGAGAAGGCTAGTACCCAGCTCTAAAGTTGGTTTGTAGGTTACCTCTATCGCTTGTTTTATCCGTTGAACAAATTTACATAGTGCTAACAACTGGAATCACATTTTTATTATTAAAACACTGAAATACAATTCACATGTTACATCGCTTGGTCCTAGCCACATATTATATCAACATAAGCATTAATTAAATTGGGGATGTTACATTCCCCCTCCCCTACAATTGTGCATTGTCCTCAGTGCACTCTACACACACACACACACACACACACACACACACACACACAAACACATGAAAATTTACATGACAACACTTAGAAATAAAATTCTGCAATTTAACAACTCCAACCATCAATCTTTTGTTCCTATGGAATCATCGACCCAAGGAATGCACCATTCATTTATCAAGGTTAATCCAAGGGATGTACCATTCGTTTACAAGGGATAACCCAATGAATGTGTCATTCATTTATCAAGGTCCCCAACACATTTGGCTAAGACTCTAAGACATGGTTCTAGAACTCTAGCTTTCCAAAATGGAGTCTTGCATTTTTCCTTCTTCAAAATTGTCAAAAACTTGTGAGTACTCTTCCTACATGTTTTATTCATGCTCCCATGTAGTATCTTCAAGAACGTAGCAGGTCCATTGAAAATTTACCAACCCTATGGATTTGTTCTTGATCACTTTGAATTTTCGGTCGAGGATGCGTACTGGTTCCACCCGTAAATCCCCTTCATGCTCCACCTGGATCACATTCCAATAAATTATGTGGTTAGGATCATGTACATACTTCTTTAATAATGATACATGAAATACATTATGCACTCTCATGGATGTAGACACTGCTAACATGTATGAAACTGGCCCTATCTTTTCTAATATTTCAAAAGGTCCACAATATCTCGCTGCCAACTTTGGAAAACTTCCCAATCTTAGTGAACTTCTNATTAAATTTTTTGTGTGAAATCAAGATTTCAAGACTTAGCGAAGTGCTAAATTGGTTGGAAGTCTGATAAATAAAGGAAGGGGATAAATCTAGCAGGAGGAGGCTAAATCTGGTGGGAGTGCAGAGTTGATGGGACTCGATATGTCACAGATTGTGATCACTCCAGATCGATGGCCAGGGATCATTTCGAGGGGAGGAGTTACATGGAGGATAATTCCTGAAAATGGGCTGAAAACTAAACCACAATTTTGAGTCGAGACCACGTGGTGCCACTTGGTGATTTCAGAGTGAGAAGCGGGTTGCCCCAAACCACTTCCTTGCATCCCCAAAATTGGAAAAGTATATAAAGAGAAATTATTGTTTTTCAAAATACTGGAACGTTTGGAAGTTGGTGCGACCAGCCTTGTTCGACTGTGGCTCAACGGTTCACAAAATTAACACCATATCCCCTCATTTCCATGTATTTTTCATTGCCTCCATGGGCCCTATAATAACATCAGTGACATAGCAAGACCCTGTGTCAAATGAAGAATCCCTAATTGACCGAGAGTCAGACATGTTCGACACTAAAATCACCATTTCTCCCATATTTGTATCCAAGAGTCTCTAAAGATGACATATCAGATAGAAGACCATAACATAAAAAGTGGCAAAGGAAGGAGATGAAACATCAGAGAAATCGACATATGGATCATAAAATGTTTTTCTTGTTAATCATTGTAATCAGTTCCCATACCGAAACTGCCATTTGTAATTATTGTAATCAGTTTTAGAAGCTGAAACGTTTCATTTCAGTTATTGTAATTGGTTGCACACTAAAGGAACTCAAATTGTATAAGTATTAGAAGTTCCAAATGTATTAATGTTGGCAGAAGTGCAAGGGAACAATTTTAGTTGTTCAGAACTCAATTGTAATTTTCTTAAGCTGAATTGAATACATATGCAGAAGTCTTTGAAGTTTCCATGAAAAGATTCTAATGGTGGTGATCTGAGTTTTGTCTCCTCTCTTTGTATGTATTTCCTGTATTTATGATTTCATTTTCACTGTCTTCTGTTTAAATTGGATAGTCAAAGGCCCATAATTCATTTTGTGATGCGCTCGACTAAAACAATTTAAACCATTTTAAGTTCTTCCTAATTAATTCAGAATTCATTTATTTAATGATATGATGCAGTTACATGTTTTCCTTGTCTTCTTACACTCTGCAAATTTACAAATTATAACTCATAATTATTGCCTCATTTAGCCTTTATCCTCTGGATATTTCTACATTCATGTCAATGTTTCAATTCATTTTCAGAAGTTTGACTCCATATCCCTAAGTTTCCCTCCCCTTCCTTGCCAACAAACCTATAAAAACCCCCAAAACAAAAAAACCTAGCCATTGATTGTCAAAGGAACACCAACTGACATGAGAGAGCCCTCTTTGAGCTGAGCAGGCTAGTACCCATCTCTAAATTTGGTGTGTAGGTTACCTCTATCGTTTTTTTAATCAACCGAACAAATTTACAGAGTGCTAACATTCTGGCGTCGTTGTCGGGGATCGAAAGTTAAATATTCCCTGGGATAAACGACAAAGTTCAGATATGAGTACTGATGGTGAAAAGTATTCAGGCACAAACAGTTTGTACATCATTCACCTGTCGATTCCATTTTCAAGAATCTAGAACTCAAAATTTTCATGGTGACTCCATTGTCCAAAGACTCAGTAGCCTAAAGATTTTATTGATGACTCTACTGCTTCAAGATGGATCAAATATCTGCAAGGTATGTTCCAATGAATCGCTCTCATATTCCTATCTTTCCAAATCACATTCCTCACATAGATTGACACACGTATTTGCCTAAATTCAAAGATGGGAAAGGAGATGATGTTGCTTTGCACTTGATTAGATTTCACATGCACATATGAAAGATGGGGGTTGAATTTCATGAATATTGTATGATGAAATTTTTTATGGCTAATCTAGAGGGGAAAGCAAGATTATGGTATGAAGGTTTAAAACCAGGTAGCTTATACTCTCTTAAGAATTTCCACATAACATTTTTTAAGTATTATGGAGAATCTAATCCTTCATTCTTGGTGTTTGAATATTGTTGTGAATTTTGTGAACATTTCATTAAGTACCTTGAAATTTTTTTTGGTGGTGAAGAGTGTATGAATGATGAAATCATAGAAGTCCTTTATGAATATTCATACCAACAACAAATATTATCTCCTCCTTTGGCTTAATATGAATCTAATCAATAAATTGTTGATAAAAGTAATTTTCCTTTTCCTGATCTTGATGAAGATATTCAACAAGATTTCCATCAAGACAAAGTGCTTTAAAGTTGTCTTTCTTCCCATGTGAATGATGTGGTTGTTCAAATTCTAAGTGGCCTAGACATGGATGAGGGTTCTAAAACTGCATCTATGGAGACTTCAAGAAGTGAACCAACAAATGACATAGAGTTTCAGGAAAGCAACAAAATAGTGTATGCTACTTTTCAATCAAAAATGCATAAAGATAATGAAGAGTCAATTGTTTTATTTGATTCCTTTGAAAATAATGGTTTTGAAAATGCATCCATGGGAACTCTAGACTGTGAAATAGTTCATGTTGTTAGATTTTCACATTTGAAAAAAGATTATGAGCAGGAACTTATTTACCTTCATTCATTTGAAAGTCAAAATGACAGTCCTCAAGAAAAATTCCCGAAGGTTAATAAAACCAAATAAAAATTGTTTGATGAACAAGAGGATAGCCTTGATGCACATAATATGGTTNTTTAGAAGCTGAAACGTTTCATTTCAGTTATTGTAATTGGTTGCACACTAAAGGAACTCAAATTGTATAAGTATTAGAAGTTCCAAATGTATTAATGTTGGCAGAAGTGCAAGGGAACAATTTTAGTTGTTCAGAACTCAATTGTAATTTTCTTAAGCTGAATTGAATACATATGCAGAAGTCTTTGAAGTTTCCATGAAAAGATTCTAATGGTGGTGATCTGAGTTTTGTCTCCTCTCTTTGTATGTATTTCCTGTATTTATGATTTCATTTTCACTGTCTTCTGTTTAAATTGGATAGTCAAAGGCCCATAATTCATTTTGTGATGCGCTCGACTAAAACAATTTAAACCATTTTAAGTTCTTCCTAATTAATTCAGAATTCATTTATTTAATGATATGATGCAGTTACATGTTTTCCTTGTCTTCTTACACTCTGCAAATTTACAAATTATAACTCATAATTATTGCCTCATTTAGCCTTTATCCTCTGGATATTTCTACATTCATGTCAATGTTTCAATTCATTTTCAGAAGTTTGACTCCATATCCCTAAGTTTCCCTCCCCTTCCTTGCCAACAAACCTATAAAAACCCCCAAAACAAAAAAACCTGGCCATTGATTGTCAAAGAAACACCAACTGACATGAGAGAGCCCTATTTGAGCTGAGCAGGCTAGTACCCATCTCTAAAGTTGGTGTGTAGGTTACCTCTATCATTTTTTTAATCAACCGAACAAATTTACAGAGTGCTAACATTCCGGCGCCGTTGCCGGGGATCGAAAGTTAAATATTCCCTGGGATAAACGACAAAGTTCAGATATGAGTACTGATGGTGAAAAGCATTCAGGCACAAACAGTTTGTACATCATTCACTTGTCGATTCCATTTTCAAGAATCTAGAACTCAAAATTTTCATGGTGACTCCATTGTCCAAAGACTCAGTAGCCTAAATATTTTATTGATGACTCTACTGCTTCAAGATGGATCAAATATCTGCAAGGTATGTTCCAATGAATCACTCTCATATTCCTATCTTTCCAAATCACATTCCTCACATAGATTGACACACGTATTTTCCTAAATTCAAATATGGGAAAGGAGATGATGTTGCTTTGCACTTGATTAGATTTCACATGCACATATGAAAGATGGGGGTTGAATTTCATGAATATTGTTTGATGAAATTTTTTATGGCTAATCTAGAGGGGAAAGCAAGATTATGGTATGAAGGTTTAAAACCAGGTAGCTTATACTCTCTTAAGAATTTCCACATAACATTCTTTAAGTATTATGGAGAATCTAATCCTTCATTCTTGGTGTTTGAATATTGTTGTGAATTTTGTGAACATTTCATTAAGTACCTTGAAATTTTTTTTGGTGGTGAAGAGTGTATGAATGATGAAATCATAGAAGTCCTTTATGAATATTCATACCAACAACAAATATTATCTCCTCCTTTGGCTTAATATGAATCTAATCAATAAATTGTTGATAAAAGTAATTTTCCTTTTCCTGATCTTGATGAAGATATTCAACAAGATTTCCATCAAGACAAAGTGCTTTAAAGTTGTCTTTCTTCCCATGTGAATGATGTGGTTGTTCAAATTCTAAGTGGCCTAGACATGGATGAGGGTTCTAAAACTGCATCTATGGAGACTTCAAGAAGTGAACCAACAAATGACATAGAGTTTCAGGAAAGCAACAAAATAGTGTATGCTACTTTTCAATCAAAAATGCATAAAGATAATGAAGAGTCAATTGTTTTATTTGATTCCTTTGAAAATAATGGTTTTGAAAATGCATCCATGGGAACTCTAGACTGTGAAATAGTTCATGTTGTTAGATTTTCACATTTGAAAAAAGATTATGAGCAGGAACTTATTTACCTTCATTCATTTGAAAGTCAAAATGACAGTCCTCAAGAAAAATTCCCGAAGGTTAATAAAACCAAATAAAAATTGTTTGATGAACAAGAGGATAGCCTTGATGCACATAATATGGTT
>JZKD02S0350625.1:8850-18976 GCA_000966675.3 Picea glauca
CGACAAGTTGGTATTCCTACAATGAGCAAGATCCATAAAAGGAAGGTTGTCCAATTTATAAAGTCAAAGTTATTACAATGGCTTAAGCCTTGCAAAAATTAATTGCAAAGTTGTGTAGTGTCACAAACCAAAATTCTTTTGCTTTGATACCATTTATTAAGCCTTCAATGGATAATCAACCATTATATGATTAGATAATATGATCTGAATTGGATCCTTACTAAACTTTGTAATAAACACCTAGTTGTTTTACCTCTTGTAATACATATGTCATTGTTTATTTTATTTTGTCTTTTTGGTAAAATTGGAAGGGGAAATGAACCATTGAGATGGTTGTCCTTCCAAAGTCAACCCATTGAAGGAAATGAAGGTTGTAGTGACGACATCAACAACGGAGATGCAAGGAGAATAGTAGAAAAAATGAGAGGTTGAAGAGGGAAACCTTCTTGAAGATCGGTGGTCGAAGGAGTCAAGGAGATTTTCCATGATGAACGAAGGTGCCTTTGAGCCATGTCTATCTGCAATTTTGTATTGTCAATTAGTAACAATACATAAATTGCGTGTATAGCTTGACCTTATATATTTTTCTATTGAGCTTAATAAAATCCCCATTAAATGTTGGAATTTGTATGTAAACTTTTCTATTTCGTGGCTCTGGTGTAGATTAATTAATTTCTTATGTGTTGGAACACTGTATGCTATTGATGTTTTGGTTACGAGCTACAATAATTTGTGCATACTCTGGTGGAATATGTAAACATAAATTAATTTTTTTAATAGTGGACTAACAGATTGAGGTTGATTTCTGGAGCCTCATTGTGTATGGTCAATTAAAAAAAAATAGTGGATATGTGTTGTCATATTTTCGATGTCGAATGTCCCGTTAGGATTTGGAGTGGCTGCTAAATCTACACAAGATTGTAGAAAGATCGACCCTAATGCTATTGTTGCATACCATCAGACCGATATTGGAGAATATTTACACATTGAAGATGAACTCTGAAAAGTGGGGTTCATTGTGGTCAAATCTATAGGTTGCCTTTATTTTTTTTATTGGGAACATTTGGGTTTAGTCTTTGAATAAAGACGTTTGCATAATTTTTCTCTGCAATTGTGGGCCATCAAGGTCATTTGGACTTTCACCCTATCTCTTACACAGTTTTTGTTGGAGCCCGTTCACTTGGATTTGAACATGTGTCATCTTCGCAACAAATGCCTTGAATTGCCACAATGATTTCATGGAGGTTTGAATATTTATTGCCTGTAGCATTCGTTAGAGCTAAGCCCTTGCCACGATTAGCGTTGAAATTCGATGTTAGTTAAACCATTGATGAATGCGGCATTTCAAAAAAAAACTACATGGTCCTCCTATATGGATTGCTTCTCTTGAATGGTTATGTCAACAACAAAGCTTTGGAAATGAAGGATTGTTGGTGCTTTGATACAATAATCATGGTTTTCCATCTAGCATAGTTTGCAACAAAAGAACTATTGTAAACATGAAGTGTGTGTTTTTACTAAGTACCTATAGCCATCAAAGTGGCCTATCCAAATCTCCCATAGCTAAGCAAAAGTGAATTGTAGGGACAAAATTCGACTTGAATTCTTTGTTGGATTGTGAAATTGTCACCATAAGTAAATAATCCCCAACAACCAGGTATCAAAACCATAGAAGCGTGATCTAGACTTGTTCATGAATTAGATAGAATTTGAATTAAAAATTCCGCAAAATATCTGCGTGGATGAAACAAACAAGCCATATGCATACTGTTTACATATCATATGGTATTAGAGTAGGTTCATCAAAGACCTTGAAGCAGATAACATGGCCAAAGCCTCGAATAAGTAGAAGATGGAAGAGTTGAGAGAGACTTCAATAGGTAGATCCAAGAGGAAAGTGGGTATTGGAGGCAAAGAGCGGATGAGCTGAAAAAAGAGCTTGCCAAGAATCAATACTTGTTCATTACCATAAGGGAAGAATTAAATAGGATAATATTGTAGCTCTTGTAATTGAGGGAGAAATTCACTTAGTTGGATAATTGGCAAGAGGAGAGGTTCACTGAATCGACTACTAAGCCATACTGGGACTTGGAAGCAAAGGAAGAGGCCTTGAAGGAGCTACAAGAAATTGTCAAAGAGACCAAGCAATCCCCTTTCATTGCCATTGCCGAAGCTAGTGCCATGATGAAGGTAAGCTTGGCAAACTCACATTCCAATACCTTTTCTCAAGATACCTTTGGTGACTTTGAAAGGTAGACTAGAGGCATTGGTTCCAAGCTGATGAGGAAAATGGGCTATCATGGCCAAGGGATAGGAAAGGAAGGCCAAGGGATTCTTATCTCCATTTTAGCTCAACATAGGCCTAGGCATGAAGGCCTAGAATTCAGTGGACAAGAAGCCAACACAAGCTCAACTCAAACCACCTTCGTCAAGGTAAGAGGAACTGAAAAAAAAAACTATTCCCATGGAAGAAAAAGCAGTTAGAAAAGCATTGTACAACAAGCCACTCAAATATGCTTGTAGAGGCTTGGAAGAGGGAAGGAAATATATGATTCCGCCATCCATATTTTCTCCAACTCTTGGTGGACCAAGAAACCAAGTCAACAAGCATCATCACAAACAAAAAATATATGGCATAGTTTTTTTTTTTTGTTGCAAGAAAAGGGGTCATAAATCTATCAATTGTTGGCACTCTAGAAGGCCAAGCAACCCATGTAGGAACTATATCCAATACTACATATTGATTGGACACTAGGAGGCCAAATGGTGGAGGCTTCACTCTAAACTCCATCCCAAGAAAAAAACAACCAAGAAGAAAGCTTGGAGAGTCAAGGTCAAGGGTAAAGAGGAGCTTCTTACACTTGAAACCCAAGGAGCAGTGGGTTTCTAACGACCCATTGGAGTAGTGAATGTAATCTCTAGCCATGATATGGGTAGCAATGTTATGCCAAAGGGATCCCCTATTCAACTCTTATCTTCCATCCTATAGTGGAGGCACCCTTTCTTGGAGATTTTTCAGAGTTTGCTTGATGATCAGAGATAAATAAGATTGAAGGTAGTTGAAGCTTTTGCGGACCAAAAGATTGCAAATGGGGAGGTATGATTCTAATTGGATCCTCCCCAAACTTTGTAAGAAGCACTTAGTTTATTTAAATCTTGTAATACACATGCCATTGTTTTAATTTATTTCATCTTTTTGGAAAAATTGGAAGGGGAAACGAACCTTTGTGATCATTGGCCTTCCAAAGGAAACCCATTAAAATAAATGAAGGTTGTAGTGAAGAAATCGATAAGGGAGATGCAAGGAGAACTTGGGGAATAGTAGTAGAAATGAGAGGTTGAAGAGGGAACCTTCTTGAAGATTGATGAACGAAGGAGTCAAGGAGCCTGTCCATAATGAACAAAGGTGCTTATGAGCCATGGCCATATATAATTTTGTATTTTCAGTGAGTAACAATACACAAACTTTGTGTATATCTCACCCCTATGTATTTATCTCTCGAGCTTAATAAAATCCCCATTAAATGTTGAAAATTGTATGTAAATGTTTCTATTTCGTGGCTCCGGTGTGGGTTCATTAATTTATTGTGTGCTTGAACACTATGTTCTATGGATGTTTTGGTTATGAGCTAGAACAATATGTGCATACTCTAGTGAAGTGTGTAAACACCAGCTGGAATTTTTAGTAGTGGACTAATTGATTGAGGTTCATTTCTAGAACCTCCTTGTGTATGGTCAATTAAAAACAAACCAGTGGATATTTGTTGTCATGTTTTTGATGTCTAATGTCCCATTAGGATTTGGAGTGGTTGTTGAATCTACACAAGATTGTATAAATATTGACCCTAATGCTATTGTTGCATACCATCAGATTGATATTGGAGAATATTTTCACATTGAAGATGAGCTCTGAAAAGTGGGGCTCGTTGTGGTCGAATATACGAGACCTTGCCTTTCTTTTTTTCAATGGGAACATTTGGGTTTAGTCTTTGAACATAGATGTTTGATCAATTTTTCTTTGCAAGTGTGGGTCATCAAGGTCGTTTGGACTTTCACCTTGTCTCGTACAAAATTTTTACTAGAGCCTGTTCAATCAGATTTGAACTTGTGTCATCTTTGTAACAAATGATCTAACTTGCCACAATGATTTGATGGAGGTTCAAATATTTACTTCCTATAGCATTTGTTGGAGCTAACCCATTGATATATTTAATGTTGAAATTCAGTAGCAGTTAAATAATTGATGAATGTGGCATTTTTTTAAAAACCTCTATGGTCCTCCTCTATGGATTCCTTCTCTTGAATGGTTATGTCGACAATGGATCTTTGGAAACAAATGATTGTTGTTCTTAGAGTGAGGTGTTAGCTTAATTGGTTAGTGCACCACCTTTAAGGCTTTGCTTTAACTTTCAAAGTCACAAGTAATCACTGTTTTTCTTCTAGCACAACTTGCAATGGAAGAACTGTTGTAAACATTAAGTACTTGTTTTGACTAAGTACCTATAGCCATCAAAGTGGCCTATCCAAATATCCCACAACTGAGTAAAAGAAAACCATAAGGTCAAAATTTCACTTGAATTCTCTGCTTGACTGTGAACTTGGCACCATAAGCAAATAATTCCCAATAACCAGGTATTGAAACCAAATTTGAATAAAAGCATGATCTTAGCTTGTTCATGAATTACACAGAATTTGAATTAATTTTTTTGAAAAATATCCATTTTGACAAAACAAATAAACTAGAAGACTACCATTTATAGATCATAATATGACACACACAAATAAAATAAATAAAACATCAACACAAATATAACATAAACAAGATAATGCAAATCATATCATGATTATACTTAAAACAAATACTTAAAAACATTGCACAAAACATAACACCAAAAAAATTGTTATCAATCTCTTGATGTCAAATAATTTACATCTATTTATATACCAAGATAGTTGTAACCGTCTTAATGAAACATTGATAGCAATAATTTTTTCCATTTATTATATATTGTTTACTGAATGTATGATTGTTATGATTTAACATGTTTTCATTTTTCTCTTGAATAAATATGTTCATATTAAAAATATAATATTTAAATTTCTTAATATTGAAGACAAAATTTAATGGAGTTATTCAATTGAACATGGTTAAATACAACTTTTGCAATTTTTTTTTAATAAATAATATTTGAAAATATAATTTACTTATATAGAAAAATAAAAATAAGATAATGTAGTAATAAGAAATGAATTAAATAAATCAATTAATTAATTATTTAACCATATCAAGTAGCTCAACAACACACTAAGTACCATACCATAAAAAAATAATTATTTAATAACATGGATACCACATATATGGATGTTAAATGAGGCAGATATTTTAATTATCAAAATAAAGCATTAGATTTATCAAAATAATGTTAACTTATTTTACTTAATTTATTTTCACTTACCATTGATGGATCCCAAGTTGTAATCTTAACTTCAATCATTTATTAACTTCAAACATTTATTTATTTTAGGTATAGCTAGTTGAGTTGTGACTTAGTGCTGCAAATAAGTAATCAATTAGTATGCAAGCATATTTTCTATAAAAACAACATGGATCCTCATCATATTCTCTATAAAAACATGATAGTTGAGTTGTGATTTAGTGAACTGCAAAATAAATAATCAATTAGCATATTTTCTATAAAAAAAACAACATAAATTTTCATTATACATAATTGGTTAAGTTGAAAAACAATTAAGCTTTCCTTTGTTCCATAAACATTTTCCTTTTAATTTTTTTATTTTTTTTTAAATTAATTATGTTATTATAACACTTAACCATGTACCAAAAAAAATAAAATTGGAAAAAGTTTCTTGCTAACTGCAAAAGATTAGTTATAAATGTTGGATACGTAAACATACATAATAACCCAAGTGCTTCAATCACCATGGATTTCACAAACCATGGCTTTCACAATACTTCAGTTATGAAACAAACCATTGCATTTGTAACATATGCTTATATAGAAAACCTTTTAAATTTATGTAACGAAAATGTTATGTAGACATTGAGTACTATGAATTTGGGTTTACATAGGGATGCTCCTCTTGAGCCAATATTATACTTTGCATTTAGTGTAAAGAGTAATTCTTTATATAATATGCCTCATTTAACATCCATATATGTGTTATTCATGTCATTAAATAATTATTCTTTTATGGTATGGTACTTAGTGTGCGGTTGAGCCACTGAAATATTTTGATCCGGTTAAATACTTATTAATTTTTTTATTTAATGTATTTCTTATTATCACATTATTTTTATTTTGTTTTTATATTTTCAAACATTATTTATAACAATTTTTTTTGCAAAAGTTATATTTAATCATGTTTAATTGAATAATTCCATTAAATTTTGTCTTCAATAAAATTAGATTAAGAAATTTAAATATTAGATTTCAATATGAACATATTTATTCAATTATTGGAAATTTCGATAATTAAAATTTTTTGAGAATTAAAAAACTTCTTGTGTGACATTAATAGTGCCTTGATACTGTGCCTCTGTAGAAGTAAGAGCATACCTATGGAAGAAAGAGAAATACTATGTTTCTTTTTGCTAGACCAAATGACAAGAACTAAACCAAGGTTGAAGGTGTAACCAAACGTATAATTTTGATAACCAACATCACTTGCTCAATATAAATCTATAAATTTCACTAAGGAAGATGAACGCTCTTTAGTATACTCAATGAAAAACTATTGAATGGTGTTAGGATATTTAAACACTTAGGAGTTAGTTAATATCTACTTGGTCTAATGTGTTGTTAGGTAAAAGTGTGTTTCTTAGTGTGTTTCTTTAGTATGCATTAGTATGCATTTGTAGTTAGGAAATCCAACAGTCACGATATGTTCCCGACATAGAGTGATTCGATGGTTCATATTCTCCTTGATCTTAACGTCCATTGATCCGTGGCTTATTACCCGATTGGTCCATGATCTCTATTTAAAGAGCATGGAGGGTTATTTTCCAATGATCAATTGTGAAAAACTCTCTTGTAAGATCTCTTTGAAATCTTTTTCTTTTGCATTAATAAACTACTCCAAGTGGCTGCATTGGCTGGGGCTGTGGATGTTTCCCCGTAGGGGTTTTACCACGTCAAAACATCGGTGAGTTGATCTTTGATCTCATTGTGTGAGTGGTTACTAAAGGTGTTTGTCCTCTGTTGGAATACCTGTGTTGTCAAACATGGTATCATAGCCTGTTTGAAGATCCGCTCCTGTTGTAGACCGAGATCGTGAAGCTGTGTTTCCTCATCTCCACTTTATTCCATTTATGTACATTTAAAGGCCGAGAGGACTGTTCCATTGCGTCCGGAGCACTTGTTTAAGTCAGGAGCACTTTTCGTTTCATTTGAAAAGGTTTCTGTTTGCCTAAGATATGTCCATTTCAGTCAGATCTGGAGGTATAAAGTTTGAATACGCCATTTTTAAATTTTTGCAGAGTATTATTTTGGTTTCATTTCAGTTTGTATTATTTTTTTCTGGGTTGCTACTCTTTTAGATATGCGTATGCTCTTTTCCTTGCGCCTTGTGTGATCACGACAAATCATAAACAGATAGGAAAATATGCATTTTCCTGGTAAGCTAATCGAGATCTAACCCTTGTTGTCATTGATAAGCGACAATTTTTTCTTGTGTGAAAACAATTTTTTTTTAGCATGCTCTCCAACAACAACAACAACAACAACACCTCCAATCCTCTTGCTAAACAATACAATATGTTTTGCTATCCCATTTGATTAAAAGTTGCCTTATTAAGTAAGAGGTCTTGAGTTCAAGTCTCTTTCTTTTGTTACTTTTTTAGAAAAAGTTCATGCTCAATTGTAAAATGTATTTCACTTCAAGTATAAAAGTGAATCACTAAAAGTAGCTTTAATATTTATTTTAGAGTTATTTATTTTGCATGCAGTTTTTTTTCCATAAAATAACTTCATTGTAAAAGTGATCCCCACTTCTTTTTATAAAAGTGGGTCACTTCATAAAACAACTTACACCACCACATGGTCCTTTGGTTACTGTTTATGCCTTTTTAAAAAGAGCATAACTTTCACATCAGAAGTCCGTTTTTAGTTCCGTTTTTTTTAAACCGCCTAATTTTTTGAGATCTTTCCATCCAGATCATCAGTTTCAATTTTTAAATCCATATTATCTACATATTTAATATGACTTCTTCTAGTAATTTTTTTCTTACCAGCACCAACTACTTCTAATGAAAATCTCACATGGAGGATTTATTAAGAAGTAAAAGCTTGTACCAGATTACCTTGGGAAAAGAAAAAGAACCCACTGATGATGATGATAATAAAGTCTAATGGGCTAATAAGAGTGACGAAGCATGCAGACTAATCAAAATTCCCATCTCTCTTGATTTAAGGTTCCACCTTAAAGAAATTGATGACCTCGATGAAGTTTGGGAAAAGATTGAATCTGTGTTTGGTAAAATCAATATTATTCGAGCAAAACAGTTAGAAAATCAAGTACTGACTTTAAGTCCAAGTGATTTTTCTTGCATTGGAGACTATCTATCTAAGTTTAAAATACTCAGAATTTTGTGTGAAGAATGTGAGATACAGATGGAGGAAGAGCGTTGCATCTATATTATTCTTTCTAATATAGGTAGTGAATATTCTGTGTTTGTATCTATGTTTTATGCCATGAGAGAGACTCTAGGGAAATCTTATCAAAAACCCACTCTTGAGTCCTTTTGTGCTGCTTTGATTAGAGAGGAAGATAAGATTGTACAACTTGGAGTGATCAACATTGCAGGTACATCCAACAAAGCCTTAGTCACCCAACAAAAATATAAACCCAAGAATCCCAAGAAGCAACATCCTTGCTACAACAACAAGCAACATAAGGGTCCAAAACCCACCCAGACAACTTCAACTCCTAATGGTGACAAATGAGCAAAATCTAAAAATAAGAAGATTGCCAGACATTGCAACTTTTGTGATAAAGATGGTCATGATGAGTCCAAATGTTTCAAGAAGATGGAAAATTTAGAAGCAGTAATGAAGAAGCACAACATTAGTATTGATTCTACCACTTCTTCTTCTTCTCATGGACATGCACTTTCTGCTTCTGGTTTCTCCTTCAATACAACTTCTACTTCTTCTTCTGATGAACGACTTATTGATTCTGGAGCCTCTTATCACATGGCCAAGGATAAAGACATATTTTCTGCTCTAAATGAATGTAACACCAATAAAATATGCGTTGGTGATGATAGATCTCTTAGTGTTGTGGGATCTAGAATAGTTCAAGTAGATAATGGTCATTTCAATGATGTATAATGTGTTCCAAGTCTTTCTTCCAACCTTCTATCAGTATATCAAATCACTCATTCAAGTGAAGGTAAAACCATAGAGTTTTCACCTCACCAAGTTGTAATCAAGGATTTAAAAGATCCTAAGCATGTTATTGCAACTGGAATTGCTAATGATATTACCAGGTTGTACAAGTTTGACAACTTTGGGTCATCATATTTTTCATTAGTTTTTGTTGCTCACAACAATGACTTGAGAAAACTTTGGCATGAGCGGTTTGGTCATCTAAACTATCACTCATTGCAACAACTATGTAATCAATAGATGGTGGTTGGACTTCCTCTTGTTTCATGCAAAGATGGTGTTTGTGCCGGTTGTGTTCTCGACAAACATCATCGGGACAATTTTGACAAACGTGCCTCTTGGCACACCTCGGGCCCTTTGCAACTTGTTCACAGTGATTTGTGTGGTCCACTTTCTACTCCTTTTTCTGGGTGCAAGTATTTCTTAACTTTCATTGATGACTTTTCCAGACGTACTTATGTTTACTTCTTAAAACTTAAGAGAAATGTTTTTGACCTACAAGGCCCTTGTAGAAAAACAATATGGAAATCAAATTCAAAGGTTAAGAACAAGTAATGGAGACGAATATGCGAACAATAATTTTACAAGTTATTGCACTACACATGGTATCCAAATGCAACACACTGTTCCATATACACCACAACAAAATGGTGTTGCTGAGAGAAAGAACCACACATTAAAAGAAATGGCTAATTGTATGATCCAATCTAAGGGATTAA
>JZKD02S0350658.1:70397-92486 GCA_000966675.3 Picea glauca
CCTCACGCTTTAAAAAGTATCCACTTAATAAAACAATACAATGTTGCACTCTGATTCAAAGCTTTACATATAAAAATTAAAGCTCATATATAAAAACTTTTATATAAAAACTCCATGATTTTCCATATAACACCAAACTCTTATATAAAAAACTCTTATAAAGTTATTGTATAAACTCTTATACAATGCTCCAAAACTCACCATATAACCTCATGCACCCTCAAGCTCACGTTGCCTCCCTCAAGAACCTATGCATGCAAACTCACGATTTTCTCATGTCATGCAAACTCATGCTTCAAACTCCATGCATGCAAAAAGAATATAACCTTCACGGCTCGCCCTCCAAAAATGTTTCTGCACGCTATCCAGGCCCTCTCCCCGTGGCTCTGATACCAAGATAAAATATGCAAAAACAAACAACATGGTGAGGCTATGCTCACTTCTGTATTATTCAATGAAGACGGATTACATCTATATATAGGAAAGGACTCTACCGAGTCAGTTACATGCAAACCAAAGACAACTAGACTCTTAACTAAGAACTGACTCTTAACACGCCTACAACTGACTCTCACAACTGAAGCTTATAACTGGTGCTTACACTGGCGCTCACTCCATTATTTCCAAGTGTTATAACATAACAATTTGTTATTTAAAAATTTATTTCAATAGTAACTATAAATAAAATTCTCTATTCATATATTCATAAAATAATTATAAAATAATCATAAAATAATTATAAAAAATTTATAGTTAAAATATTTTAATTTTGTGTTACTCGGTATGAAAGGGTATAATTTCTCTGATGCTCAACATGGAATTGACACATGGTATATAAAAACCATTAACACATGGTATCATATGTGGAGAGGATCAAGTTAATTGAGGAAAAGTGTGCACCTCTAAGTATTTGATACCTTGCAACTCATGATATATCAGAAGTTAAAAGTTGAAATGAATCTACTTTGATAGATGAATTAAACATAAAATACATATATTACATCACTTGCTAATTAGAAATTGGAATATGACTAAAAAATGTTAAACATACATAAGATCTTCTAAACATATCTATCTTCTAACAAGTTGCATTTGGAAACCACTTTTAGGGTGTTTGACTGTAATTACTTTATAATTAAGGCTTGTTACATCCTTAAGTATTATAGACAAGGCTTGTAGATTAATAAATGAAATGCATTGTCTAAACATTTTAAGTTATCATCCATTTTTGTTGTCTAAATTGTATTTTTGAACATTTTTCACCAAGAAATATAAATTTAGCTAAAATCACCCATTTTTATTGTCTAAATTGCAGTTTTGAAACCACTTAAATCTACAATTTTAACAATTTATGGCAGGATTCCCAAAAAAATTAACCTAAAAATATACCTACAAAAGAATTAAAACATAGAACATTTAAACTAGTCATAAACAAAATATATCCACATATATAACCATGACACAGGCACGTGATAAACTAAATAGGTCCACATAAATGACCGTGACACTACATAAATGACCATGACACGTGATAAATTTGCAAATTAAAAAACTACAAATTATTACCATTATAATCTTTAGAAAAGTAAACAAAAGTAATATCACTATGACTACCACTTCCAAATAAATTAACAAAATGCTACTCATACTCAAATGATGAGATGAATTAACAATATATTTACACCGAAAGGCATACACCTATTGACAATGGGCACAATTAATGATCTTTTAACCTTATTTAACCTTAAACCCTAATCTGATGGCTATGCATTGAAGATGCTGACATATTCTTAGTTGTCCTCCAAAATCAATGTGTCAGATTTATTGTTCATAACTTTCTTGCATTTATCAAGGCATCCATTAACATGTTTACTTTTTAACATTTACCTAATCACATTAAAAAATTACTGTAAGGATATTTAATTGCCACATTTAAATGATTAAGTAGGATTAAACCGTGACATCTAAATAAATGCCCACGTTCTGCTTCTGAACCGGCAGTCTAATGCACACGCGTTTAGCCAAACGTTTCATATTACCAAAAACGGATGGATTACCATATACATTTTATATTGGGGGCACGCATTCTCAGCCGATACCTTTCGGCGTTCTCAGCCGTGAGTTAGCGGTTGTGCTAGTCAGTATGTAGATGAACTTACTATTAAGGTTGGTCTCGCTCGCCTCAACTTTTGGAGGCTTTTGGAATGGAAAATTCCTTTTTAATTAATTAAAATAATGGGTGTTTTGTAGTGTAGATTAGCGAGACTAGCGAAACGTAGTGTGCATTTCCATCCAAGTTGCCTCAACCCCCCCACGTATTCTTAACAAAGCGGTCAAAAGCTCAAATGTGGATGTACGAGGTTATTTTTCATAATTGCAAAAAGTGTGGATTTATGTGATATTAATTTGTAGTTTTTTTTATTTTTTTAAAGGGAATAATTCTTTTTCTAGGAAATAGTTGTTTTGTTATTCAATTTTGAATCAAAAACAACTTTTCAAAATATATAGGTTCTAAGCCATTACAACATACTCATTATGAGCTTTATTCATGTCATTATGTGAATTGAATCTTTATGGGGAGGATAACAAGCATTCCTCACAATCATCCAAGCTATAACCAATTAAAAGAAAAACAATTACAAAAACACAATTGATTTTTTATTTTATTTAAATACAATTATAAAAACACAATTCTTTAAAAAGTTCCAATAAAAGAGAAATAATTACATAACATAACTATACATTACAAGATGATATTGAACAATTAATTGTTATGGACTTTCACTACTAAAGTTGCCGCTACATCAAACCCTTTTATGATGTATACCGTATAACCCCTCCATTTTCAAGTCTCCGCTATTGCTTAACTTAGGCACTCTAGCATTAAAACCTCATCAAAGTAAGTTAATACCCAATTTTCATGAAAACTTCTTTATAATTCACAATGCTTATAAAAAAAATCATATAAATATATCAAATTTTCGTGATTTTTTTTTAATAATTTATAATGTTTTAAAAAATTCATATATATTTAGATGATTAAAAATGATTAAAAGATAATTATAGTGTTGTAATATAATTTTATTTTAATATTATGGTTAAGTTAGACACCAAATTGGTGTATGAAACCCATTTGTAGGTGTACCTACTCTACCTCTTTAGATTTTAACTATTTATACTTTCATCGTCTATGTAATTCATATACACCCCACATAAAAATAATCTTGTATTTCAAGTGTTTAATAAAAATTAAGAAAAATAACATACACACCACTAGTTCAAACAATCATGTATTTAATATTTTTGAAATTAAAATCTATATTCTCTTCTATATCTTTATTGTACAATCACCATGACATTATGTGATGCAACTAAACATGCTTTAAAACCAAATTGTTAATGGATGAGAATAAATGTTATATTTAAAATAAATTGGTATACAACATTATTAGAATTCCTTTTAATATTATTTATAGTTAAGAAGTTTTTGTACCTATAAATTAACTTCTAGAATCCTTGATAATATTTAGAAGGGCCAAAAAAACATTTAATGAAAAAAAAATTGAAGTAATTGATGAGGTTGGATACATTAGGGTTGTGCATATATTGACGACAATAAGTTTACAATGAAATTATGACTTTCATCTCGTTTACAGTAAAGAAGTTTATCCATGGGATGAATTTTTTTTTACTAAAAATACAGTTAATGAGATTAGATAAATTAAGAACATGTATTGTTATAAATGATGAATTAAAAAGATTAATTTCTTGATAATAATTAATCAAGAATCACGATTGGAAGGAGGAAATTGTGATACTATTGTTTAGCGTTGTTATACATATGTATTAGCTTCTAGTATCCTTGCTAATATTCAAAAGGGATGAAAACACTCTACTTAAAAATTATTAATAAAAATATATTATGAATATAGTTAATGAGATTAGATAAATTAGGATCGTGCACATATAGAGAACAATACATTAGGAATCATAATGAATGAATTAAAAAAATTATTTTTTTCATAATAATTAATTAGAAATCATTTAAAAATAAATAAATTTATATTTAAGGTAAAATGTTTTAAGAAAGTTATGTGATAATGCTCAACCATTTTGGCAATTTTGGAGGGTAAAGAGAAACAATGTTTCTATGGATTTAGATGCAATTGTTAATTTTTCAAATTGAAAATACTTTAAACATACTCAAAAAAACATTATTTTTATAGTTTTTACAACTATAATTCAATTCAACTACTACAAAATAAAACTTTCCTTTTGCAAAGAATACATAACATTTAATCATACACTATTGTTTGCAAATGTTGCCTAAACATTATCTTTATAGTTTTCACAACTCAACTCAACTAGTACAAAATTAAACTTTCCTTTTGCAAAGAATACAGAGCATTCAATCATACACCATTGTTCGCAAATAGTGCCTAATAAAGTGTTAATAATACACCTGTAACTACTTATTTTGGTTTCATATAAACTCCATATAACTACTTTCCCAAATTCTAATATTAACAATAAACATTTATTGTGGTTTCATATGAACTTATTAAAGAGGATAGATAGCAAGGAATGAAAGAAGGATAATTGTGTTGGCTAAAAAACAACAATGTATATTAGAACTACATTTGATTACAACTCAACCTTAATCGTTACAATTTGAATATGTATGATATTGAGATTTTCACTTAGAAATGTTAACAACTTTCCATCTCACATAATGTACTCATGATTTATGATTCATATTATATTACTAAGAGTATGGAATTGTCTAAATGTTCTATGTTTTAGTCTTTTTTTGTCAGAATTTGATGACATAAATCTGGACGAAATGACATTTTTTGTGCTCATTAAATTTCATTTCTAAATATATAAATGGATTCAATCGACTGAAAAAAACCTGGAGTACTCAGATTACACAGAATTAACCTCTCAAATCTGTAGATCCAACAAATTTTCGTCAAATTTAAGGTAAAATTAAACAAAAAAACATATTTCAAAAAAAGACCAAAACAAAAACATAGAACATTTAAACTATGACATGAGAGTAATATTTCATATAACAACACAATCAATTCTTATACATATTTTTATTCTATCTTAATTATTCATGATTCATATTAAATATGGTCCATTCATAAAATAGGTTTTTGAGTGACCAATTTTGACTAGATTGGTGGCCATGTTCCATAATTATCTATTAACTTCAAGTTCAATTCTTGAGATTAACTACGCTGCTTCTATAAAATCTAGTGATCGTTTCTAACTTGGACAATGTTGTCCCATTTTAAGGGCGCCACTTTAATTTTTTCTAGAAAGCCATAGGTATAAATGAAAACACTATTATGTACTAGGTCATAATAATTTTCCCTTGAAATCCTTCACAATCGTATAGGTGGTTTAGCTTTGTTCAATGATACAGGTAAAAATTGATAACTTATATAGGTTTTGTGATGATTTTAGAATGTAGAGGTGCTTGAAAAACTTACATTAATAATTTGTTTATGGTATTTAAGTGATTTAGGTTTAATGTTAATCATTAGACTCTATCTATGGTTTTTAAATGCTTTAGGTTTAATGGTGACAACATGTTTGCATTTAATCATTTTTAATAAAATAAATCAAATTTTATGTAATTTGATCTTTCATAATTATGACTTGTTTAGAATAGCTAAATGATTGAAATGTTATTGACTCAATTTTTTAATTTTTAACAAGAAAAAGAAGAAGAAAAGAAAAATGTTCAAGTTACATGACAATCTATCATACAGTTAGGTCAATGTTTAATTGCAATGACAATTCATAGTTCAGTAATAATGCAACAACTCTAATTATCATTAATAGTTAATGAAGTCAAAAACCTCTTCAAAACATATAATGATTTTGTGACTCACAAGTTGAGAGGGAAATAGAACATTTAAATACACTTGTATAAGAAAAATAGTTAGTAAATGGAAACAAGCTCAAATGGGAAAATTCTCTCAAGAATTTTGTAAAAAACTTATATCCAAATGGAAATTCATCATTATCACTACATGTGATGGATCCAAATAAACAACACAAGGCTTTATATAAATTGCCTATTAAAAATTATATTGTGTATTGAAAATAGTATGGTTGATATTGTAAGTTGGTGTAATGAATAAAAGATAACTAAAAAGAGATAAGAAAAAGATTTAACAAGTTGCAACTGCAAGATCGACCATAGTAAAACAGGTCGATGTGAAGAAATTGACATGAATAACAATCTAAACATAGTTGGAAATAAATGTAAAAAACTCAATGATAATACTTCTGTTTAGGGGTTCATAACTTTTTCCCAAGTAAAAGCTAAAGAAAAAAGTGTGAAGGGTGAATGGAAGATTAATAAAATAAACAGAAACTTGTAAGATTTCTATTAATTAATTGAGTTATTTAAAAGTGTAATAAATAAATAGAAACTTGTAAGCATTTCTATTTCTATTAATTGAGTCATTTAAAAGTGTAATATTTAAGATGAAAAAAATAGATTATAAACATCTTTGCTTTCCATAAAGGAAATGTCAACTTATTTCAGAGAATTAGTGAATTGTAATAGATTAAATGGAAAAATATGGGAAACTTTGTTGCATATTTCTCTATTGTTTATGGCGAAAGAAAGGGCGAAAGTGGTGTATATATACTCAAAAGTGTATATTGATCTGTATTTGTAGAAATTTTCAAAACTAACATGGACATTGTCGTTAGTGTTTTACTATGTGTATACACTAAAAAAGGAGGCATAATGTTAAAGGTTTTGAAAGCGGAAATAATGTTTTCAATTAATATTGTGAATGATCATTGGACATGGGATCATCATAGCTTGAACAAAGCCAAGGATAAATATTTTCATATTGTTCAAAAGAGATTTAAGTCAATTTTGGAATATTTACTGCAATATTGGCTTACACGAAGTGCAATTCATCTTTGCATTTTCTTTCTCAATTGTTCATATCAAGATATATTCATAAAAGTACAATTTGTTTTCTTCGTAGTGAGCACAATGTGTCCGATAAAATAAAGGATGTTGGCACTAAATGCTTCAGCAATTACAAAATTATTCGAAGGGGTGAGAATGGTTCAAATACTAATTTTGGAACATGGAACAATGCTTTTGGTCCCCCCACCAAATGTTCAGTTCCACCAACTTTGTTCATGATTCTTTAATTGGTTTTGGTTTCATAAATAATGCTCATGGTTCCACCAACAATGTTAATGCTTCTATAAAAAGTGTTCATGTTTTCACTAGCATTATTCATGGTTCCAAAAATAGTCCTCATGGTTCTACCACCAAATGTTTATAGTTCCACCAACATTGTTCATAGTTCTTTAACTACTCATGGTTCTATAAAAAAATGCACATGGTTCCACCAACAATGTTCACGGTTCTATAAAATGTACTTATTGTTCCACCAACATTAATAATGGTTTTGTAAAGAGTACTCATGATTGCACCACCAAACGTTTACAGTTCCAAAAATATTGTTAACAGTGCCTTAACTAATCATAATTTTGTAAACAATGCTCATTGTTCCACTAACATTGTTCATGGTTCCATAAAGTGTTCCCATGTTTCCATGAATAAATGTTCATGGTTCCACTAACTCTGTTTAAGGTTCATTAACTAATTGTGGTTCTATATGGACTACCCATGTTTCCATCAACAGTGTTCATGGTTCCACCATGCTCATGATTCCTTGAAATTTGTTGCAGGTTCCTTAATTTCCCATTGTTCTAAAATCCATAAGAATTACGCAGGGTTCTGCCAACATTGTCCATGGTTCTATAAATAGTGATCATGGTTCTACCACCAAATGTTCATAGTTTTACCAACTTTGTTTAAGCTTCCTTAAATATTGTGGTCTCATAAACGTTGCTCATAGTTCCATCAACGTAGTTCATAGTTCCACTGAAAAATTTTCATGGTTTCGTAAACACTTCCCATGGTTCCACCACCAAGTGTTCAAGGTTCTATAAATAGTTCTCATGGTTTCACCATGAAATGCTGAAGGTTCCATAAATAATGCATGCATCTCCACCACCAAATGTTCATGTTCCACCAACATTGATCACAATTGCTTAAGTACTTATGGTTTTGTTAAAAGTGTCCATGGTTACACTATAATTATTCATGTTTTTGTAAAATGTGCTCATATTTCCACATCCAAATGTTCATGACACCATAAAATTTGTTCAAGGTTCATTTACTATGCTATAAACATTGCTCATGGTTACAATAGCATTACTCATGGTTCTCTAAACATTGATCATGGTTCCACCAACATTGTTCGTTGTGCCTTAACATCTCATGGTTCTATAATAGTGATCATGGTTCCACCAACATTGTTCTTGGTTTTGTAAGAAATGTTCATGTTTTCACCACCAAAAGTTCATGATTCCATAAAATGTGCTCATGGTTCCACCACCCAATGTTCATAGTTATACCAACTTTATTCAAGGTTCCTTGAATATTTATGGTGGTGTTGATGCTTTTGATGGCACCATGATCACATTCCGCAAAGTGTTGTGAAACTATACATCACTTTCACTTTCTTGATCTCACCCTTTCTCTCGCAATCATTTTTTTTTCCATTTGATTGCCTTGATATACCTGTTATGTGTTACAAACAAAGAAAAAAGGGGGGCATTTCCTAAGAAAAGTCTTGTTTATATTGGTTGTGTAGTATGCAGATTGACTCAATTTTTTTGTTTAAATGGCATAAATGAAAAAAAACGCAAGTAAAATAGACATATGATCTAGCACAGAACTATATTTCAATTGGTATGGCTACCATGCATGTTTATTTTAATGATCATATGGTGGTGGACCTTATGAATTCCAAGTTTGTTTATATGTGGGTGTTATATTATTTTATAAACAATATTAAATTTATTTTATGTATCAAAACCCTTTTGGATTGATATACCATGATTTACTTGAAATTGCAATGCCTATAGTTCATTTTGATGGTTATGTCGTGGACCTCATATATACACGTTGGAAAACATGGGTTGATGAGAAGACACGGTTTAATTAAAAAGCATGGTCATGAATTATACAAGTTTCAAATTTCATGGAGGTTTTGTGTACCACGAAATCCACCATCTGACTGTTGCAATACTGAGAGGGGGGGGGGGGGTTATTCAGTATGAGCACTTTATTACCACTTTTAACCATAATGTGTATACTTTAACTCTATGAGCAACATTCAAAAATTTAACATTAGCATTTAATGTATCTTCAACAATATAAATCAACCATGAACAATAAGAAACCACAAATACACTTTACACTAGAAATTTATGTGGAAACACAAAGCGAGAGAAAACCAAAAAATGATTTTTTTATATGTCAGAAGAAATACATTCATAGGAAGGACCAAATTCCTTATTTTCCAGCTACAACTGGAAGGAGGATCCAACCCCCTAGTTTTTAAGCTCCAACCTAAAGGAAGCTCCAACTCCCCAATTCTCTGGCACCAACCGAAAGGACGCTACAACCACCTTTTCTTTTCCCATCCAACCACCCAAAAATATAACTGTAGACAACCTGTCACTACCATTGAATCAATCAACCTATTACTGATATTTCACTCTCACTGCCACAACCTGTCACTGCTGCTATACTTCATTAATTGTTACCACTCAAACCCTTATGCCTCAAACCCTCATACCAAGATCCACAAGAATGTATTCAAAATAAAATACTCATGAACTATTAAGACATTTATGTGTTGTATTACTACATAATATAGACCCTAACATACACAGTAAACCATACCTCTCAAATTGTAGTTGACCTTGATGGATTTGATTTTTTGAACTTCAGTTTCTCTCAATAGATCCGCACCCTGTGCTTTGTAAAATCATGGATGTTTGCACTTTGTCCCACTGTGGCTCACGGATGTCCACGCCCTACTTCCTATGCAAAACGTGGATTTCTTTTCTTCTTTGTACGTATGCATTTTCTTTCACTAAACTCTGCGTATGTTCATGCTTCTCTGATTCTGAAACTCACAGATGTACATGCTTCTCTTCACTGCAACTCACAGATAACCTTAGGAGAGCCCTAGAACAATAAGCTCAACTTCGTCTCTTCGGCTCTTGCAACTTTACTCTTCTATGAACTTCGTTCCCTGATACTCATTGCTTCATATATGTCAATAGTACCTTCCCATAAAACTTTACAACATAGATATTCAATCTGCTCAATAGGTGTTAATGAGAGTCTCTTGAAGTCTTATTTATACTTTCCAAGTGACTTCCTTTAGGGGCTATCTTGTAACAATTTTACCCCTTTTCCTTATTTTAGGGCTAACCCATACTATGTTGTTGAAACTATTGTACCCTTAATTAAATTCTTCTTGCAACTACTTTATCCTTGATGAATGACATGTAACTTCTTGTTGACCTTCTAGGGGCTTCTAGATCATTCTTCGGGGTCCTCCAACTTTACAAGACCATAACTCCTCAATCATGAGGAACCATGTGGTGTACCATATATCATCGGAAACGACATGACACATATTTTCCATCCAAGAATGAGTTGCCTGCAAATACATTGTCCTTCATGACATTTTTCCTCAATTAACTATGGGTTCCATAACCATACCTTTGGGGATTCTTGACTTCTTCAAGGGTTGACATCAATTAAAACCAATCTTTCAAAAATCTCCCCCTTTGGCATTGATGGTAACACGTTGATGCAACACCTCAATACTTATGGCATGGCAATGCATATGTGCATGTTTATGCTCCCCATGTTACCATCGCTCTCTATGTCTGTATACCTCAGATATTTCTCTCCATCTCCATGCATCTTCTCATTTTCTCCCCTGTTGACATCAATGGAAAAGGGTAACTTTCCTTGGGTCTGCTCCCCCTGTATGGACTCTCCTTGGGGGTTCTCCCCCTGTCTGCACTCTTCTCGGGGTTTCTCCCCCTGTCTACACTCTCCTTGGGGCTTCTCCCCTTGTCTACAAGCTTCATATCATTTTGATAATTTTTTCTCTTCATGGTGCGTCCTTATGTAATTCATCAACATATATGAAAAGAATTCAAAAATTCTTGACTCCAAGTCTTAATGACTTGTCATATTTACTTCTTCTCTCCCCCTGCCATGCTGTGCTTGATGTTGTGAAGTTCATTGTGAGGTATAAACTACTCCAAGTCTCTGTCAAATATACTCAAAAGTCTCCCTCGGAAGAGGTTTGGTGAAGATATCTGCAATCTGCTCTTTTTTCCCAATGTATCCTAGCTTGATGTTCTTCTATGTATCATGTTCCCATAGAAAGTGATACTTGATCAGAATGTGTTTCATCTTGGAATGCATCACTGGATTATTTGAGATACTAATAACATTGGTGTTATAAAAAAATATTGACATGGGCTCATCATAGTCCACCTATATATCCTACAAATTTTGTTTCATCCAGAGGACCAAAGTACAACACGTTGTTGCGGAAATGTATTATTCTTTTGTTGTAGACAATGATATTGATGACTTCTTCTTGCTTAACCAGGATACCAGACACTCACCCAAATACAAAGTTGCTCCACTTGTACTTCTTCTGTCGTGAATTCTTCCGACCCAATCTACATATATATAAACAACTAGAGATGTTTCATTTCTTTTTGGATACCATAATCGATAGTCTTATGTTGCTTTTAGATATCCGAACATTCTCTTTATTGCCATAATATTTGTTTCCTTTGGTGCTGCTTGAAATCTTGCTACCTGTCCAATTACTTGCATCACATCCAGTCTTGATGATGTCACATAAAGTAAGCTTCCAATCATTGATTTGTAGAGTCTTTGATTTTCATCCTTGGATTCATCTTCTTTTATCAACTTGCAACTAGTTTGCATAGGAGTACTTACGGGTTTACAATGTTCCATTCCAAACCCTTTTAGCATTTCTTTGATATACTTGGTCTGTGAAATAAATACACTTGTATCACATTGATATATCTAAATTCCCAAAAATAAATTCAACTCACGAAGCAAAGACATTTTGAACTCATTATGAATGTCTTTAGCAAACTTCTGACTCATCATGTCATCATCTCTTCCAAAAATAATGTCATCAACATAAAATTCAATTATTACCTTTATGTAGAGATTATTGTATGTGTTTCCTTTCCTGAACCCTTGTTGTTGTAAATACTTGTCCAACCTTGAGTACCATGCTCTGGGGGCTTTCTTGAGACCATACAGTGCTTTCTTCAACCTTTAAACATAATCTTCCCTTTCTGACAACTAAAATCCTTCTGGTTGCTCGATGTAAACTTCGTCTTTTAACTCTTCGTTTAGGAAGGTTGATTTCACATCCATCTGTTATACCTTGATATTCTTTGAACACGGATAAGCCAAGATTAATCTAATTGCTTCTATTCTAGCAATCGGGGAAAAAAATTCTTCAAATTCTATTCCCTCAACCTGGGCATATCCTTTGCATACTAGCCTTGCTTTATTTCTAGTTACTTGTCTACTCTCATTCAACTTGTTCTAAAATACCCATTTTGTGCCAATCACATTCATGTATTTCGGTCTAGGAATCGGTTCCCATGTGTCATTCTTCTTTATTTGATCCAATTATTCATCCATAGCCTTGATCCAGTGTTCATCCTTACTGGTTTCTTCAAAAAATTTTGGTTCAACTGTAGATAACAATGCTAGGTGTTGTTGTTTAGGTGGAATTATTATTTTTCGGGTTTCAACTCTTGCATCTTTATTCCCAATAATTTGTTCTAGTGGATGATTTTTCTGTACTCGTAGGCTAGGTGTCTTACGAGGTATATGTTTATCATATTCCTCTTGTTTTTCTTCTTCATCTTCTTCTTCTTATTATTTTAGATCTTTCTCGTTATCCTACTCTTCTAAGTATTTAATTCCTTCTTTTTCCTTCCGTACATCTATCTCATCAATTGTTACATTGATGTTTTCCACTATTTTGTGGAGTCTTGGACTGAAACATTTATATTCTTTGCTTTTTCTTGAATACCCAAATAGTATGTCTTTGTCAACTTGGGAGTCAAATTTTCCAAGCCCGACATCTTCACTTTTGATATAGCACTTGCTTACAAATACTCTGAAATGATTCACATTTTCTAGTCTTCCTTTCCATAACTCGTAGGGAGTCTTTTTAATGTTACTTCTGAGCATTCCTCTATTTAGGATGTGAATTGTTGTATGAACTACTTGTGCCCAAAATATGTCACTCAACTTGGAATTTTTCAACATGGTTCTGTCCATTTCCCATACTATTTTGTTCTTCCTTTTGATCACTCCATTTTCCTAAGGTGTCTTGGCTGTCAAGAATTGTCTCTTTATTCCATGTTCACCCCAAAAATCCACGAATTTATTTGATGTAAAATATGCTACATTGTCTGATCTCAAACACTTGATTTTCAAATCCATCTCAGTTTCAACCATCTCTTTGTATATCTTGAAGTGTTCCAATGCCTCTGACTTCTTCCCGAGAAAGAAAAATACAATCATTCTTGTGTAGTCATCAACTAGTAGCATAAAATATTATTCTCCATTTAATCCCTTCGTTCTTGTAGGTCCACATAGGTCAGTGTGTACAATCCCCAAATATTTTTTCATGGAATACTCTTTTGATTTGAACTTGGTCCTGGTTTTTTTCCTTGTAGACAATGTTCACATAGAGTATTTGATAGCTTTGAAATCTCGAGCATTTCTTTTACTACTTCCTTTCTACCGATTTTTACCAGGTTATCAAAGTTCATGTGACCCATTCTTCTGTGCCAGAACAAACTTTAATTTTCCCTTTCTAAGCAACATCTTTCCCTTCCATTCTCATTCGAGAAATATATGTTGTTTGGGGTTCTTCTAGCTGTAGCCACCAATTTTCCCGATCCTTCTTTTCTAATCTTGGATTTTTCAAGTCAAACAAAATTTCCATGTGTCCTTGATCACACATTTGACTGACACTTAGAAGATTGTGCTTCATATCTTCAAACAATAGAACATTTTATGCCTTATCATCTTTGCTTCCAAGATTTATTGTGCCTCTACCTATTATTTTGGTTGAGTTATCATTTCCAAATGAAAATGATCCATCTTGTTCCTTCTTCAGAGTCAAAAACTTGTTCTTGTCACCTGTCATATGCTTCGAACAATTGTTGTCAACATACCACCCAATTTTCCTATATTGTGCTTGTAGAACAAGAGAGCATTCTTCAGTGTTGAATTGATCCTGCTTTCTTCTCCATATCCTCTGTGGTTCTTATTTATGATTGTTGATATTCTACTTTGGTTCCTTTGGAGGAACAATCAATCTACAATTTCTGGCCATGTGTCCAAAATTTTTACACTTGTAGCACTCTATTTCATTACTTAGTGAACCAAAACTATTGTGATTTATGTTTTGTGCTTCATGTGACTTTCTAGGATAATTGTTGTTTGAATAGCCTTCATTGTTGCTTCTGTTCTTGGCATAGGCTCTACAGTTTGTAGCTTTGTGACCAATTTTTTTACAAGAATGGAATAAACAAAGAAAAATAGTTTGATACCTGGATGTAGGGAGTCTTCTGAATGGTGTTTCTCTTATGAATCCTTATTCTTCTTGAGATGTTGTTGACTGCTAGTTATGTGTTAAGAATCTTCTAGGTGGTTCAATTCCTCTGTGATTTTCTTCTTGATTACCTCTAACTATTTATGCATAGGTTCTTTGTTTTTCTTCTTGTTCGGTTGTCTTGGAGCTTGAACCTTTCTCAGCTTGCATTTTTTTGTATCATATCTCGGACATGTCATAGTATGGCCTTTGACTGCTGATGCTCTCATCCAATATTTTGGTTCTATTATGTTGCATATATTTCTTCTAAAAATATTTTCTTAGGGTAACTATTTATGCTTCCAAGCATTCAATAATCTTCTCTTTATCTTCTAATTGTTTTCTGAGTGTTTCTTCAATCCTTTTGTCTTCTTCTACCTAGATCTTTAATTTAATGATTATCTGCTCAATTTATTCTAAGTTGAATTTTTGAGATCCTTCTTTCTTATTTAACTATGCCTTGAGTGACTTGATTTTCTTTCTTTCTTTCCCTAGTTCTTCTAAGGCACTGATTAATTCTTCTCTGAGATCGAATTCACCTTCTTCTTCAGAATATTCTTCATCATCTATTTCCATAAAGAGTACTCTTTATGAATCATTGTCACTATCATCATCCTCATCTGATGAAGAATTGTCTTCCTTTGAGTAGAAACTTTTCTTGAAGAATTTATTTTTTTTCTTTCTCTTGTCTCCCTTTTTTATTTTTATTTTCTTCTTAGGATGTTCTTCTTCATCGCTACCTTTATTCTTAGCATAAACACATTTAGAAGAAAAATGACCAATACCATCACAATTAAAACATTTCAAAGGAAGCATTCCTTTGTATTTTCCAATTCCTCTTTTTAATTTCCTTATGAAGTTTGTCACTTCTTCATCTTCCTTTGATTCATTGTTGTAGTTGCAATCTGGTTTTGAATTTTTCTTGTTTTGTTTCTTCGTCTTCTTGGATTCTTTGAATGTTTCTTCCTTCGTGACTAGGTTCTCTTATTCTATCCTCATTTCATAAGCTATTAATATTCCATGTAGCTCGTCCATGCTCAAATTGTCAAGATCGATTCTTTCTTCCAAGGTTGATATCTTAGGATCCAATCTCATAGGTAGAGATCTTATAACCTTTTGAACGACCATTGACTCATCAAATTCTTCTCCTAGTCCTATAATAACGTTCATTGTTTCATCAACTCGCAAAAAGTAGGCTAAAATGTCTTCATTTTCCTTCATATTCAGTTGCTCAAAATTGGCTCTAAGGGTTTGATGATTATCTCCCTTGACTTTGGTATCTCCATCGTAAATCTTTTGAAGTTTATCCCAAAGATCCTTTGCAGTCTTTCAATACATAACTTGGACAAATACTAAATCATCCAGACTACTCAGAATTGTGCCTTTAGCCTTTGAGTTGTTTTCACTAAGTTTATTTCCATCTTTGTCAGTTGGGGGAGTGGAGGGTGTTGTATATCTGTCTACAAATGACTTTCAAACATCAAATCCATGTGTCTGTAAAAAGGTTTGCATCATTTTACTCCAAAAGGCATAGTTTTTTCCATCAAACCTTGGTGCTCCAATCTTAGCGTATTCCATGATCTCCTTCCAATGGCTAAACTGTTTCTTGAAGGACCTGCTCTCATACCAATTGTTGGAATACTGAGAGGAGGAGTGAATCAATATGATCACTTTATTACCACTTTTAACCACAATGTGTATTCTTTAACTTTATGAGAAGTATTCAATAGTTTAACATTATCATTTAATGTATCATCAACATTATAAATCAACTATGAACAATACGAAACCACAAATAAACAGTACACCAGAAATTTACGTGGAAACCTTAAGAGGGAGAAAACCACAGAATGATTTTCTTATATGTCAGAAGAAATACATTCATAGGAAGCACCAACTTTCTTATTTTCCATATACAACTGGAAGGAGGCTCCAACCCCCTAGTTTTCAGGCTCTAACCTGAAGGAAGATCCAACTCCCCAATTGATGCAGGAGCATCATCATCAACCATCAAAAGGCTGAGCAATGGACAGCTCTATGTTCAATGCACATTCAAGGCTATTTGGACTCCAAGGAGGGATCACCAATTTTAATTGTAGGATTGTACAGATATGGAGCATGGTCTCATATTTGGGTTGTACATTCCCATTCAATTGTAATAAATCTTAGAGATAAGGTTCTTTTATTGTGATATGAAAGTGGTAGGTAGTCTGGAGGAAGGTGCGAGAAGTCCCTCCCTGTATAAATGCATGTAATGTAAGCCAAGTAGTTTTTGTTGTTGATAGTAGTTGAGAGAGAGAACTAAGACTCTGTTGCAGTTTAGTATTGTACACAGTGTAAATACCATTCAATATTAATACAAAAGGCAGATTTCCCTACATCTGATTCTCTCTGTGATTTATCTGAGTGTTTTCTGAATGAATTGGAATGGTTACTATGTATGTTTAGAAATATTGTTAGTGCAGGTATGTTCCCTTTGTAGGAATAGATAAACTTCTATATTTGTGTGTGATATTTTGAGTGTTCTGGGATCTTGAGGCTAGTGCAAGGAGTGCACACCAGAGTAGTTGAAAACTCTGTGAAGCCAATGCAAGGAGTGCATTTCAAACTATGTCTTGAGTTCGAGAGAGAGCATGCCAGGTGGGCACACTAGAACAGGTCTGAAGCTCATAAGGATTAAAGTCAGAAGGCACACCAGAGTTTATGAACACTTTGAGGATTCAAGGCAAGGCGTGTGTGAGAACTCTATTTCGAGTTCAGAGAGGATGTTTCCAAGTGGGAACACTAGAAGGCGAGTGCAAGGAGTGCATGGACATATTTTCAGAAAAATATTCAAGTCTGAGTATTTTAGAAGTTCAGACGAGTAAGTGCAAGATATGTGCAGGTGAACTTATTTCAAGTTCAGAGCTTAAGGAGAAGAGCACAAATGGTAGGAGGGAATTTTTTTTTGGAGGAACAAAGGTATGAGACCCTTTGAAATTTAGAGCATTTCAAGCTCAGGAGAGGTAGCACATGTAGAGACCAAGTAGTCGAGATTGCAGAGGAATATTCAAAGGTTGAAGCCTTTGAGAATTTGAGAAATTCCTTCTTTGAAGTGAAGGGAAGAGAAGCAGAGGAGGAGCTACAACTATCATCAGATCAGTTTTCAGGAGAAACGTGGGCCATTAGATTGGATTCCATATAGGAGGAGGAGCGCTAGATTCGGCGTTCGACAGTTTTGGAAGGTGTTGAAGGCAGAGCTCCCGGAGCCTGAAGCTCTGGAGCACAAAAATAAGAGTGTTTTTCTTGGCGTCTGGTTATAGTCCACGGTCATATGTGATTCCCTCTAGGAAAAAGGGGCTAGTGCTTGAATTTCATGTAAAAGTGAAGTTTGGCCTATGGGTTTGGCCCAAAATATGTGGAGGATTCCGCTAGGGTATTAGGAACCTCACAAATTTGATTTTCTCATGGGAAGAAGAGGGAAAAATCATGTGGAAGTTAATTTTAAGGTTCAGCAGGAGCTTTTGAGCTGATTCGACTCTCGAATTTGATCGATCCTAGACCGAGAGGTCGCGCAGACCCCAAGGAGTGGTGGGGGTCTGCATCAAGTGGTATCAAAGTCAATTTTTTCTATAGACCGCAGGAAAAGGAAATAAATAGAGTGTTGATGCTCTGCAGGTGAGGAGGATTGTTTGCAAGTGTGAAGAAGACATTAGACTTGCTAGGAGGGTAGGCAGAAGGAGGAAAATGACTATTGAAGGCCATAAACAAGGTCGAGGAGAAGACCATAAGTAGATGAGTAGCGCAAAGATAGACATAGAGCTTAAGGATACCCAAGAGAGGATTGAAAAGATGATGTTGAGAATGCAGCAGAAAGCACAAAGAAGCTAGAGGTATGAATGGCCCATGAAGCAAAAGGCGAAGTGGCCTGTCCAACAACTGGTTTCCAATAGGAAGAAGGAGGTATTAAGGAGGTGGTTGAGGCAAGTTAAAACCATCAGTGACAGAGAAGAGAATATGGTTTGTCTTTGCAAACTAGAAAGTGGAGATAGACCCGTTGATGAGGAGGAAGAGAGATCAGTTTAAGATCTCGCAAAATGCCAAGAGGGAAGAGATGGACTTTCAGATTTCCAGGTGGGAAATAAGAAGAGATCAGTTGAGGATCTCATAGACTGCTAGGAGGGCATAAATGAAAGTTCAGATTGCAAGGTGGGAAAGCTGATGAAGATGAGACTATCTAAAAGTCTCGTGGACTCAGTTGAGAGTTCATATCAACAAGGAGTGCTGACAGAAATGAAGATGAGACTTTCTGAAAGTTTCGGGAACTCAGAGGTGAGTTCGGATCAGCAAGGAGTGTTGATAGGAGAGAAGGAGGAAGGATAATACCATCAACATTGCAGACTGATGATAGGAGGCATCAACATATCCCTTGGAGTGGTATTTGTAGGGGCTCATGTTTGTGAGGAGGAGATGTAGGAGGCATCCAAAGAAGAGGCCATGGTACCAAATGTTTTTAAAATTAACAATTTGTGTGTTGCAGGTGCAGAATATGAAAGACAACTAGAAGAGACTATCATGGAGGAGGAGAAAGAGCAGACATTGACATCTTCCCAAGTGGAGATCAGAGAAGAAGAGGAGCATTCAAACAATATTCTCACTCAGTGGGAGAAGGAATTGAAGTTGTTGGAGGATTGGTTAAGCCATCCAGACACAGAAGTAGACTTCCAGGATGATGTGGTCATGAAGAGGGAAGAAGAATTCCATCTTGAGGAGCAGCTGGATGAAGTTGGACTTCTACAAGCAGAGGGAGATGACAGAAGAGTAGAGGAACTTATAGAAGTTAAACTGTCAGGGAAGATAACTGAGCAACAACTCAGTAATATGGCTGCAAAATTTGAACCTGCAGTGGAGTGGCAAGACAATGCCACAAGAGATGAAATCAGTGTGGGAGATACGATTTATCTGCCCTTTGATATGTATGGTGAATAGGAGATACATTGGCAGAGTAGACTGCATGAAAGAAGCCAGCCAATAGATCAGCTTGACAAATTAATAAAAGAGATAAGAAGGTTGATGCTGAGATCAACGTAGGAGACAATCAGTAGTAGATGGAATATGACTAGAGGAGAACTTGTAGTAGCAGTAGGACAACCGAAGTAGCAACAGAAAGGAAGAGGAGTAGGTGGATAGCTCAGTGTTAAAGTTTGGGACCCTGGAGTATCTCAACAACAACAACAGGGGAGACATGAGCAGGAGCTCATGATTTTTTCTAGCATGGGAGTATGATGCAGGAGCATCGCCATCAACCATCAAAAGGCCGAGCAGCAGACAACTCAGCGTTCAGTGCACATTCAAGGAAATTTGGACTCCAAGGAGGGAGTGCCAATTTAAAATTCTTGAAATATTGTAATTAAGAACTCCTTTAAATGTTTGGAGGCTTAAGCGATTTTATGAGATCGCAAGATATTTTAAATTTATTTTAATAGTTATAGGATTGTATAGATATGGGGCATGGTATCACATATGGGTTGTACATACCCATTCAATTGTAATAAACCTTCGAGATAAGGTGCTTTTATTTTGATATGAAAATGGTAGGTATTCTAGAGGAAGGCCCCTCCCTGTATAAATGCATGTAATGTAAAACGAGTAGTTGTTGTTATGAGCACCTGAGTGGGCCCAATGGTTAAGAGCATGTGTTATCTCCGGGGAGGTCACAAGTTCAAAACCTGCGGGGGGTAGGGATGTTCATATTGGCTCGTTGTGACAAAGCTGGAAGGGTAGACGACCCCTGGGATAGAGGTTCACCCGGTGTGGGCCTCGGGACGTCTCGGCCCCTGCTGAGGCACAAGTTATTGGTATATATGGCTTGCGGGCTGTTGGTTATACTCTTGGGGGGTTGTTGTTCCCATGGTTAAAAAAAAAAAAACGAGTAGTTGTTGTTGTTTTTTATTGTTGATAGTAGTTGAGAGAAAGAAATGAGACTCCGTTGCAGTCCAGTCTTGTACACAGTGTAAATACCATTCAATATTAATACAAAAGCTACATTTCCCTGCATCTGACTCTTTGTGTGATTTATCTAAGTGTTTTCTGAATGAATTTGAATGGATATTGTGTATGCTTAGAAATGTTGTTAGTGAATGTATGTTCCCTTTGCATGAATAGATAGAGAAAGAGCATGTCAGGTGGGAACACTAGAACAGGTCTGAACCTCAGAAATAGTAGAGTCAGAAGGCAAACCAGAGTTACTGAACACTCTTAACATTCAGTGCAAGGAGTGCACGAGAAATCTGTTTTGAGTTCTGAGAGGAGGTTTCCAAGTGGGCACATCAGAAGACGAGTGCAAGGAGTGCATGGAAAGATTTTCAAAAAAATATTTAATTCTGAGTCTTTTAGAAGTTTAGAGGAGTAAGCGCAAGACATGCGCAGGAAAACTTATTTCAAGTTCACAACTCAAGGAGAAGAGCACGAATATAGTGACATATTCTGATTTTATAACCAACTTTGTCACTATATTCATTTTTACCATAGTTATGATTACAAGAATCATTCTACTTCATGTTATATGTATGGTTTCAATTGAAGTTTTTTTTTAATATTCACGTTATGAACATGATCTCGCCCACCTTCATCACTTGCTATTCCTCACGAGTCTATTTCCATTTGTGTAATGGTTATGCGAAATTTGCAAATGAAGTTGTAAATACAATGTGCATCCAACCCTTGTATGGTTTCAATACTATACATGTCATGTTTTGTTTAAAATCCATTCCAGCTTGTATATGCATGGATATATGCGTGGATATCTCGGCACTGCATGTATAAAAAAGTTATGATATTATGAACCCTTTAAGTCTACGGTTGCATTCGCATATGTGAAAATAATATTAGGTTTGTTCTGAATGATATATATATATATATATATATATATATATATATATATGGCTAAACAATTTGGAAAATGATTACATGTGCACCTAGGTATGATAAATATGTCACGGAATTTTCACTACACATCACCATACATAATATGCCTATGTTATATGTTGCACATGCCTTTGAAAGAATACAAAGCTTTGTTCCTTCAATCTATTAACCCAAAACCCCACCCACTGGTTATGAATACTCAATTTTTACTAAATTCAATTGATACTTGTGTTTGGTTTTTAAGGGAAATGAGTTGTTTAGTATCTTTGTTGTCTCTTATTATCATTTTGATTATGCTTGTGGGTCTAGTTTGTGTCACAGTGGATACGTACTAGCAGTGAATGTCAATTGTGTTATTGTGGTTATACATGCACATAAAGAGAATCACAACTATTGAAGTTCAACAGTGTTAGTTCAAATTGGTCTATGTTTTATTTAAGTTTTCTTTCCCAGAACTGATATTTAATTTTACAGATTGGATGGCTCAAGAATATGTATACCTAGACTATGGGTTAGTTGTTAAATGCTGTTATGAACAGTGCAAGTAATCATACAATTTGCAGACTCATTTGAT
>JZKD02S0350658.1:117231-129401 GCA_000966675.3 Picea glauca
TTGATGGCTATGTGGTATGATTAGATTTGGTATTATGTTGCATATATCTATAATGATCAGAGTTCGTCAAACCTTATGGATAAGGGAGGCCCCCCTTTTTTACTTTTGTTTAAAGACCATACTTTAAAATTTGTTCTATTCTGATATATTCATATACCTGTTTTCGAGTCAACTTGAAGTTATAAAATAACTCATGTTTTGTCCACATAACTGTTAGAATATAATGGATGTGCTTGTTTTACCATTGAAAATATATCTATTGTCACCCAACCATAGGCCGAAGCCACCCTCCAACAACCTTAACCTTGACAAAGAATCACACCCGAAGCAAACCCTAGGCTAGATAGCCAAACAAAGGGTAGCACACCTTTCCCAAGGATAGCGCACCAACAAGAGATGATCAGATAGTCAAAAACCTAAACAAGAGATAGTCCAAGCCAAACGTGATCTGCTAGCTGCAACAACTGCAATGGCAGCTCTCCTCAAACCTGTGCACAAGAATGGGCACTGCAGTGCGCACAAGTTGCTGCTCTGCAATTCTGAGACTGCCTGCCAAAATGAGAACTGACCTCCTATATTTATACTAATTCTGGCTAACTGCCTGGGCCGAATTCTCATTATGGGTATCTGTCTGTTCAGTATATATTATTATTTTTGTCTGAATTCTTCTCTTGGAGGATAATAACCTAATATAAATTATCTTCTTGAGCCGACTAGTCTTCTAGGTTTATTAGCCAAATCATTAGTGTTTCTTCTTGCTTCCTGGAGTATTCTATCCTTGTTAGGTTTACACGTGGAGGTAAATACCTCCCACATCTACCATAATATCAACACTCCCTCCTAGATAGGGAGGTATTATAGGTAATGGTCTTGAGCACAAAAACATACCATTCACCCGGTAGCATCAACATAGTTGTATAGACTAGATCATGACTAGATCATGAGCACCATCACCATCATCATCAGTGTCATAAACTACATCATCTCTCAAAACCATACTCTATCTCAGTAATTAGACATGATGCTCACTCCACAGAGTGATACAAGAGCCATTCTTATAATCTAGAAGAGTAAATGCTCTGAACCATTTACTGTCTGTGAAATCTCTGTCCTTTAATTATCCATCTAACTGATAATCATTTTCAATACTGCTGATAGTCTTCAAGGCAATTGAAACAAAATAGAACACAATTGTGTCTATCCATAGTAGTACATAACTACAATCCATTGATACACTACCACACCACGTAACACACAAGTACTTGATCAACAATATATATTCACGAACAGTGGAACACATCCACCACAGTAGTATACATCTACTGTCATACAGTCTTCATAACAGTCATCTGATATCAACCTGCATAGAAACAATGTTATGATATAAACTGAATCATCTGGACCAATCTTTCACTCACATCTGTGAGATCTGAAAGAATATCTGCCCTCAAAAGGTAAAAGATCAATGATGAGCTATCTGGACTATTCTTCTCAAGCAAGGAAGAATAATTGTCCTGATTTCTGAGCCTAGACCATTCCCCACCCTGGGCCATTCTTCCTACACTAATCAAAGTGCACCCTGAAGAGAATTTATAAACCCTAAGGAATGCCTGTCCCTGATTGTTGAGCCTAGACCATTCCCCACCCTAGGCCATTCCTCCTACACTAATCAAAGTGCACCCTGGAGAGAATGTATAAACCCTAAGGAATGATTGTCTGGACCATTTCCTTTGTTAACCACAAGAGGAAAAAATTGTCCTGTATCAACCTCCAAAACAGACCATTCCTCATGTTAACCACAATGAGAAATCACTATCCGGTGAGGTGGGCTAGTCTTCTTGAGTAACCCTCAAGAAGAGAGACTGCCCTAGAACACTCCCCTTGTTAACCACAATGGGAATTCGCTATCTATGATACATCAGCAATCTGGACCATTTCCCATGTTAACCACAATGGGAAATCGTTGTCCGTCATAAATCTCAATCCACTTTCCGAACTAGAAAGGAAACTGCTCACCCTGGACCATTTTTCGAACTGAAAAATGACTTTCCATACATATTAGTGCTCCCTCCCAACTTGGGATTCATATCTTCCTTTTTCAATAGGGAAGTCGTCTCCACGAGTTCTAGCTTGAGTACGCAAACTCTCTCATCTTGGATAGAAGATTTACCAAGATTTTTGTTTATTTGCTCATCTGTGGAGATATGTAATGGAGAACTTCATTCTCCTTTCTGAACTTCATCATAGATAATGTAATGCTTGATTTCAAATGTACTTCATTTTGGAGTACTGGTATTCTTTGAAGGCTTCATGTCGCTCTGATCAGTAAAGTATATCATTGTTGGAACACTGGAACATATCCATGTGGAACTTCTTTTGTCATCATGAGATCTGATCTACTGAGTAATCATCTTGATACAATATCTCTATTATAGAGAATCTTCACTACGCTTCTGCTATGCATTGGAGGTTCTTCACCAAGTTATCTTCTTCCATCTGTATACAAGGGTCTCTTTCTGGTATGCCTCAAGCTCTTGAGGTTGCTCTTCATATGCTCTTTGTTCAATTTCTCTGGAGAACAGTCTTTTCATTCATCTTGATGTAGCACTCCAACCTATGGATGACATAATGACTCATGTAGAGGTATGTCTGGTTTACCGGAACGAGCAATCATCATAGTCTTCTCCCTCCATCTAGGAGAACCTATAGTTCTAGATCTTGCAATGATTTCATTCATAAGTCTTCTGTATACTGTTCTTCATCACAACTTTCAGTTTTTCTTGATTGCTTTCATATTAGGTTGGTAGTCTTGTGATTCTCGATACAATGACTAGTTGTTCAGGCTTCTCTTCTTTCTTGGAATCTTCATGTTCTTCCTCATGTTTTTCTTTAGATTTTGGGTCCATGGAGTTTCTTATAGATTCCATTCCCTAAAGATTCCACTTCTTTATTTTATCATAGGATCACGGATCTGGATGGACAACCAAGGATACTTTAAGGCTTCTCTTCGAAGAAGACTTCTTCTGAGATTGAATTGAACACATACTGTCTTTCATGGTTACTACCATGGATATATACTTCATCATCTTTAATGGATCATAGGATTATCTCCCTCCTAATCCTTGCTTCATGTAAGAGTTCATATAATCAGCTCCCTCCGTCTAACAGAGTCCATGATTCCGTCTGCATCTTTATTGTCTTCTGCAATATATAATTGGCTTTCTCTGTCTAGTCAAGTCCATGCTTCCATCTTGTTGTTTTCCACAAAACGTCATAAGTCTTTCTCTAATTTCCTCTCGATTGTTGACTTCTTTCTATCTTTGCTTATTCTATGTCTCTTCATGATTGATTCGGCTTATCTTGCAATATCTTCCACATGATTTGTTTGATGTATTTCATTCTTTCATGTATTATATAATGATATAAATCCTTATCTTTTTGTTCTTCCATCGATATATTTATTCTTGGAACACATTATCTCCCAGGAGATAGATATACAAGATATGTACAGAGATGATGCAAACAAGATATGTACAAGAACTAAGAAGAGTATTGTTACCTTCAAAAGAAGAAGTCTCTTTTGTCCTACTTAGTCTTCTTTGTAGGTTCCTTTTCTTCGGCAATTGATGCTTCGTGTTTCTCCTTCCTTTTCTTTAGCTTGAGATAATGATTCTTGTAGTGGCGATACTTTCAACAGTTGAAGCATTGTACTTCTGAAATGTCTTTCTCTTGATTTGACTTCCTCCTTGAACCAAACTTCCTTTTGTTCTTGAAATTCTTGAATCTAGCTCTGAAGGCTTGATCATCGTACTTCTTTTGGGGTTTCTCTTTTGCACTGATCCTTGATTCTTCTTGAGCACAGCAAGTCCAAAGTTCTTCAAATGTTGGATACTCCTTCCTTATGTTCATGCTTGTGGAAAATGAATCCCACGTCTTGGGAAGACCATTGAGTATTATGTTTACCAATTCCTTCTCTGAAGTGATCTCTTCAATAGCTTGTAGTTGATCTGTTAATTGGGAAATCCTCACAAAGTATGATGTTATGCTGTCATCATCATTCATCTTCATGTCACAAAGCTCATTCTTGAGAATCATACCTTGTCCAATGTTTCTGATCTAGAAGAGATTTGTTAGGGCTTCGTACATCTTCTTTGATGAGTCAAGATGGGAGATGTAGGGTATCAAGTGGTCTTTTATGGATTCCACTATGATACTCATGGCATTGATGTCACCATCTTTGAAATTCTCCATAACTGCAACGTTCTATGGTTCCTTCTCTTTTTCTTCTTCAAACTCTAGTTCCACGATCTTTCCTTTTACGATATCCAATATTTTATTCTTGGAAAGGATGAGGTCAATCCTTGTCTTCCACGCTCTGAAGTTAGAGGCTCCATCTAACTTGTTCTTTGACTTCATAGAACAATTCATGGTTGCTTTGACTTGGTCAAACCCTAGATTTGACCACAAACTCAAACTTGACGTCTTGGCTTGCTGAGAGTACCAGGAGATGCGCTAGGCTAGGGTGCACTGATATGTACGGAGATTAGGTCAATCCCTTCACTTAAGGTGCCTCAACAAGAGGATTAGGGTTTTTGCAACTGGACCTGCTAGTAATCCTAGTGGCAGTGCTTTGGTGATTGCTCTTGCTAGGAAACCCTAGTGATAGTTATTCAATGAGATTAATATCCTTCTGGCTATGTTTCCTTCCAACGGTTAGACTGAATGAAGGAGGTGTGGGCCCATAACCTGTTAGAATATAATGGATGTGCTCATTTTACCATTGAAAATATCTCTATTGTCACCCAACCATAGGATGAAGCCACCCTCTGAGCACCTTAACCTTGATAGAGAATCACTCCAGAAGCAAACCCTAGGCTAGATAGCCAAACAAAGGGTATCACACCTTTCCCCAATGATAGTGCACCAACAAGAGCTGAACAGATAGTCCAAACCCTAACCAAGAGATATTCCAAGCCAAATGTGATATACTATCTGCAACAACTGCAATGACATCTCTCCTCAAACCTGTGCACAAGACTGGGCACTGCAGTGCGCACAAGTTGTTGCTCTGCAATTCTGAGACTACCTACCAGAATGAGAACTGGCCTACTATATTTATACTAATTCTGGCTAACTACCTAGGCCTACTTCTCATTCTAGGTATCTGTTTGTTCAATATATATTATTATTTCTGGCCAACTTCTTCTCTTGGAGGCTAATAACCTAATATAAATTATCTTCTTGAGCCGATTAGTCTTCTAGGGTTATTAGCCAACTCATTAGGGTTTCTTCTTGCTTCCCAAAGTATTCTATCCTTGTCAGGTTTACACGTGGAGGTAAATACCTCCCGCAACTACCATAATATCAACAATAACCACTTGTTAATAGTTAGTTAACAAATTTTCGGTTTAAAACAAATATTAGAAGTTACCAATTTCTTGGTAACAAACAGTATAAAGGTTCAAGCCTCAGAAAGTAGCATGATATTTTTACATGCTTGCTATGGTATGCTTAAAGATTTTTTCTCATTTTTAAAGTCATTTCTTATCAATACACTAAGACTTACTAGGGCCTAACATTTGTTTTGCTAGCAGGAGTTCTTTTTAAATGGAAAAACGAGAGGTAAAACCCTGATATTTTTACTTGCAAAAGGTATAACTTACGGTTTGGTCATTGAAGCAAAAGTATTAATTGTTTCCACCATTAGCTTGTATAATCAGTTTGTTGATTGTAGAGACTAATACAAGTGTCCAAAATCATTCATAGAAGCCTATTGCAGCTTTGTCAGTCAAAATATATTGTATGTCTTTTATATAGTAGCCAAGCGGTCTCGTAAATGCTAGTTATCTATGAAAGAACATGTTTCTGGTCTAGACTTTCGCAGAAGTATGAAAGAGATTTAAGGATATCATTATAATGTACTGATCAATGGTCCTTGATATCAATGGCTCTGAACACTTGGTCCTATCTTGGTCATTGTCAGGATTCTCCTTTTTTGGAGCAATGAGTAACCCCAACCTTCAATTTTTGATGATGAACCTTGTTATAGATCTATCTCTGGATCCAATGACTCTCATAACCTGACATCCAACAGCTCTAATCACATTGGTGCCTTTGACTTGTGTGGTGATTAATTTATTCCCATCAACCCTTTTTAAGATGAACATGTGTAACCTTCAACGAATCTACGGTTGAGATTTCATCTCACCTACTCGTTGATCAATGGTTTTCATTTGACCTATTCTTCGTTGTCTCATCCTGCTGTCCTCACTCCGGAAATATATCCTCCATATTCTGATGAATGGCTGGTCTCTGTCATCCTACAGATCTAATGACCACAATTTAAGGTGAATACCTAAAGACCTCTTCATGCAATGGGGCCACTCTTGTTCTATTGACCCATAATTTGTCGACACGCATAACCCATCGAGACACTATAGCTTCCCAAATGGCATCCTCGTCAACATGATGTCACTCTCCATTTTTCCACACTTAGGCAGGACCACAACGATCTGTGGTTGAGATTTAATCTCTCCCTTGCATCAATCGACGATTCTCATTCTTTCTCATGCCTTCGTTATCGACACACTCTCATCATCATCAGAGCTCCCTACTCCAACTCTTGGTCAATTTAACAACTCATATTCTCGACGAACAGTATCGATATTCCCATTGCACTGAATTAACAGATTTCAATGGTTCTAGTAATTCTTCATCACCGGACCATCTCTGTCCCCACTTCACAACTCAAAAATTATGACAAACTCGTCCATCTACGTATGGCTAAAATCCATTCTCCATACCAAATCAATAACTAAGAATTTCCCCGACTCAAATACAAGGTTCTCTATTGGGCAATGGCTTGAAATTGGGACTTACCCAATTTCAAGGGATCTTTGAGGATCCCACCAGATCTTTACAAGTTCTAGAACTACGATGAGGCCAACTAGGGATTTCTGACTTCATCGAAGGGGATTTCTTTCATATGTTGAAATATTTCCACCTAAGTACTAGATAATCCCTCAGGCTTAAAGCCATTTTCATCCATACAAGGATTCTTCTAGGACCAGGGTATTCAGATCACCCTCCAAATGAATATTTTGTCCATATCTTGCAAACATTCCTCTCAATACTGCAAGACTCTCCATAGTACATGTTATCCATCCAATGAACACTTAATTTCATGAGTTATTAAATTGAGATAAAAAACAAAAAAAACATATTCCATTTCACTCAGGAATTCAACCATTCCATGCATGATTTTCACATTTAATAATCAAAATAGAAACAACATATTTACAGTATTAGACATCAAGACAAGTTAAACACTTATTTTTTGAGTGAATATGACATCCAACCAACTGAAGGAGAAAATATTTCTTTCCTCCTAACCATAGGCTATGTTACAGAGTGCCTTCCTACAACATGTCCCCCTCATGCCAATACATGATAACATAAGGGGAATGATTTTAGCTAGTTTACTAGCTTAGAATGATACATGAAGGTTACTCTCCTTCCTCCATTGACAGTAGCAGAAGTTTCCCCCTTCCCATTGAGCTTAGGGATTCCATAGGTTTATCAAGTACCTTCCCTACTGGATTTCCTCTACACAAGGGATCCCCTTCTCTACTATACATTCTCTCGACGACTTTCCCTTACCAATGTTGGTTTTTGTCTAGTAAGTACCAAGTTGTAGTCCCCTATTGCTCCAGTTTATATCTGGGTCTTCTTTGTTTCAAGGTGATCATAAATATTTTGGACGAGATTCATATTTTATTCTAGGAAGACTCTTCAATTTCTTCTCTTCTTTGATATATGCCAATGATATCATTTTTTCACTTTGTGATCAACCTGTGATATTGTTGCTAACTTAATCTTCTCCAAATTGTTTTTCTCTCTTCATTGCATGCTCTATTTTCTACACATATCTATGTCTATTGTTCTCTCTCTGATACCACTCTTGGTGACCAACTGTTTTATCTCTCCTCTTTTCCTTCTTTGTTCCTCCTTACTCATATGGCAGTGTTTTTCCACCTTTGGCCTCTTCTTCCCCCAATCCCTTGGGATTCCCATCACTTCTTGCAAATGTGAATTTCTATCTGAGGTCCAAATTCCTGAAGGGAAAAATATATAGTGTATTGTCCTCAGGTTATTCAGTTGACCCCTCGTCCCCTTAAGAGGTCATGGTTTTCATCAATATTAACTTCCTCAACCACTAGTTTGTTCCTTCATAGCATTTCATGCTGATCTATGAATGCTCAAGTATGTGGGCGGGTGGTGTATTCAATCTGTAGGTGTAGGCTAAAGTGTTAAGGAATATTCCTACTTTTCTCATTGAATATTCTCCATCCCACCTCACTGTTCCACCTCATCCATCCCACTTCATTAATTCCCACCTATGATATCATGGACAATAATCTCAAGGACTTTCCCTCTCAGATAGTTTTCTGGTGTTTTTCATTAATCACAACACAATTACAAGCTTCATAATCATATTATATGAAGTCTTAGAATAATTACAGTTATGGGGGAAATAAGGTATTACATTCCCCTCCCCCTTAAGGAAACATCATCCTCAGTTTTTAAAACACCATGTATATAAAATTATATAGAAAAAAAAAATGGGTATGCCACTCTCATGACATGTTCCAGCTCCCTTGTAGCCTCATGTACTCCAAAGTGATTCCATTGCACCTTGACCTATAGGATGGCTCAGTTCTGGAGCATTGTTTCCCTCCTATCTAGGATGCATTGAGGTTTGGTCTATAATTCTCCTTATGGTTCCACCTGTATCACAATCCAATCAATAAGATGATTCGAATCATGAATATATTTCTTCAACAAGGATACATGGAATACATTATGAACTCTAATAGTGGGTGGTAATGCAAGTTTGTATGCTACTAGCCCCACACTTTCCAAGACTTCAAATGGTCCACAATAGCGGGGTGCCAACTTAGCACATGTCCCCACTCTCAGGGAAATCCTTTTGGGTTTTATTCAAAGATACACATGATCTCCCACTTTGAACTCTTTGTGAGTCATGGTGTTGTCTACATAGCTATTTTTCCTATCTTGGGATAGTTTTATATTATGCCTTATCTTACTCATTGCTTGTTCCATCTCCTTCAGAAATTCTGGTCCAAGTGTGATCCTATCCATTGGATTGTCCAAACTATTTGGAAATCTACACTTTGTGCCATACAGAACCTTGAATGGGCTCATATTCAATGATTCATGATAACCATTGTTATAGGAAAAATCTACCAAGCGTAGGTACTCTCCCCACTGCTTGAGTTGATGCATAACATGCATCCTCAACATGTATTCTAATACTATGTTCACTCTTTCAATTTGACCATATGTTTGAGGATGGTAGGCCATGATAAACACCAATTGTGTTTCCAAGCATGCAAACAAGATTTTCAAAAAGCTTGAGGTGAACTTGACATCTCTGTTTCAGATTATGGTCTTGGGAAGACCATGTAATATGAAAATATCCTTAATAAAAATGATAGAAAAATCTATGGCCTTAAAAGTAGATTTAATAGGGATGAAATGAGCTACCTTGTTTATCTTATCTACTACAACCATGATTGCATCATGTTTCTTAATGGTCCTTGGAAAACCGATAATAAAATCCATGGAGATTATCTCCCATTTCCACTATGGAATTTGCAAAGGCTGCAATAATCATGTAGGATCTTTGTGTTCAACTTTCACCTATTGACACTCTAGTCACTTGGAAATATATTCAACAATGTCCTACTTCGTCCTAGGCCAGTAATACAACTAGCTTACTAATGTTACCATAATTTGATAACTAGGGTGACCTACATAAGTTCTCTTGTGTAACTCCTCCATGATCAGGTGTCTAAAATCTGTTGAATTAGGCATGTACATATTGTTGTTATGCAACAACAAATTACCAGCTACAAGTTGGTATCCTTCATAATTCCTCCCCCTAGGTTCTTGATGTAACCCTTCTTTCACCTGGTTGAAAAATTCATCCTATTGTAAGAGGTTTTTAATCCTCTACTTGATGTCAAACTCTCCTACACTTTTTTTTTCTATGATACAGTGTTCACACTTCGACTGAGTGCATCTGCCACTTTGTTATCCTTCCCTTTAATATGTTTGATTTCGAAATCAAACTTGTTGATCATCACCATCCACATGTCTTTTCTAGTGTTCAATCTTGGTTGGTCAAAAAAATACCTTAATCCACAGTGGTCTGTCATAAATTCAAACCTTATTCCCAACAAGTAATGTCTATGCATTGTTACTCCATGCACAATTGTTGCAAGCTCTAGATCATGAGTGACATACTTCTGCTTGTGCTCATTTAGATTTCTTGACTCATAACAGATCACTTGCCCTTCTTTCATAAGAACTCCACTGAGTCCTTCTTTGCAAGCATCAATGCAAACCAATGAGTCATTTTCAAGATCTGTAATATTCAAAATAGGGGCATGAGTCAAAAGATGCTTTAGCAGCTGAAAATTGGCCTCACATTTTGGTGACCACACAAATTCATTCCCCTTTCTCTATAATGAATTGATGGATTTCCAATCTTGGAAAATACCATTATGAACCTTCTATAATACCCATCCAATCCCATGAAATATCTCACTTATGTCACATTCCTAGGGGCGGGCCAATACATGATTGCCTTAATCTTTTCCGGATTTACTGACACTCCTTCTATCGAGATTGTGTGACCTAAATACTGGATTCCTTTCTAAAATAAATCACACTTGCTAAAATTATCATAGATCTGATTCTCTCTCAATAGTTGTAACACCATCATGAGATGTTCCTCATGCTCTTTTCTGGTCTTGGAATACACCAAAGTATCGTCAACGAACACTAGGAAAAAGTTGCCTAGATATTTGCTAAGCACAATATTCATTAAACACATTAAAGTGGTTGGTTCATTTGTAAGTTTGAATGGCACCACTACGAACTCATAGTCTCCATAGCTCATTCTAAAGGTTGTATTTTGGATGTGCTCATCCTTAATTATGACTTGGTGAAATCCATACCTTAAGTCAATATTTGAGAAGACTACAACTCCCCCGAGCTTATCAAAGAGTTCCTCAATACTAGGTAATGGATACTTGTTCTTGATGGCCATTTTGTTCAACTTCCTGTAGAATGCAAAGTATCAAGGTACCATCATTCTTCTTTAAAAACAAGTATGGTGCTCCCCATGGGGATACACTAGGCCTGATGTAACCCTTATCCAACATCTCATTCAGTTGTACCTTTGATCTAGATTTTATAAGAAGAATGAAATGAATACAGATTATTAATAGGTGGTTAACAAAAAATAATAGAGATACAGTAAAATTGGTTTTCTATTCAATAAGGAAATAAGATGAAATTGTAAAATGCAGCGGAAAACAAGCTTGCTGGAATGGTGGCGGCTTATCTCTGAGAAGAGATGTGACGGTTGCACTCATTCGCAAGAAGATTATTACAATGAGGCTCTGAAGGCCTTTTTACAATAAACATAAATTCCAAAATCCCTAGACATCCAAAAACCTAACCCTAGGAGATGAAATGCCAAAAGCCATTTGGGCTCCGTTTGGGTAAGTTAGTACATCAACTTCCCGGGGTCGTAACTTTTGCATACGATCTCCATTTTAGGCGTATGATAGCCCGTTGGAAAGGTATTGCTTAGGGCCTCAAAATGCCTCCGGAAGTTTCAAGACTTGAAAAAACTACTAAAAATAGTAAATTACCAAAATTGCCAGAAAATTGTTTTGAGCTAGTTGGAAAAGGTGGGTGGCCACCAATATCCACCTGGATCAATCCTCCCTCCTTAGGAATCAATGGTATCCATTGCATTTATTTCCCCCATCAGATGAGGAAAATTTTGTTGAATTTGGCCCCAGGTGAGACACTTGCCTTGGTGCAGGAGTTGCCCTGCTTTGACAACTCAATAAAGATGGATCCTTTGCTGTCGAGTGCCCTTGATTTGTGTGTCCACAATCTAATCACTGGATGCATGTTGTATGTAGTCGGGTTTGAGCTCTATTGGTGTTAGTTTTTCTGCTACTTTTGAGGTGTCCAATAATGGTGGGAAATAAGGGCGAAGGAGATCCACGTTGAACACTGGGTGCAGGCCAAGGAAAGGAGGAATGTTGAGCTCAAAAGCATTATCC
>JZKD02S0350658.1:129451-158123 GCA_000966675.3 Picea glauca
CTTTGTCACCCACCTGAAACTTATGTGGCACCCAATGTTGATCATGGCACTTCTTGTACTTGTCATTGGATTTCTGTAGGATATCCTGAACCTGTTGGTGGATGTGTTGGATCCGCTCAATGAACCAGGTGGCTTTGTTAGCTTCAGTTGGAGCAGGAGATGAGTTAGTCGACGTGACCGCAAGGGGAAGTGCAACATCTATGGGACCCAATGGTTGGAATCCTAACCCCACCTGAAAGTGGTTGTGGTCGGTTGAGCTATGCAGGGCTCGGTTGTAGCTATGATGGACATAGGGAAGGCTCTCATCCCATGTGCGAGGGTGATTGTAATTATACATGCGAAGGATATGCACAATCATTCAATTTACGAAAGTTGTTGGCCATCTATCTGGGGGTGGAAGGTCATGGATTTGGTGAGCTTGGTGTCCAACAGTGACCAGAGGCTCGACTAGAATGTGATGAGAAATCAAATATCATGATCTGAGATAATGGTTTATGGGATTCTAAAATGTAACCAGACTCGTTTAAAGAAGATCTTGTCAATGGCCTCTGCTATGATGCTCTTCTTGCAGGCAACCATAATTTCCATCTTAGAAAAGTGATCAACAACCACAAAAACACATTCATTTCCCTGCTTGGTGGCTGGGAGGCCTGAAATGTAGTCCATTGAGATGGATTCCCATGGTCTGTCAGGAGTAGGAAGAGGGGTGTACAGGCCCTATTTCTTAGTGGTTGGTTTGGCAATAGCGCAAGCAGTGTAGGACCTGATATACTTTTTGACCTCATGTCAAAGGTTCAGCTAGTAGAAATGTTTATGTAGCATCATCACTGTCTTTTCGACGCCGAAGTGTCATGCCACCTAACTATAGTGGTATTCTGAGATCAACTTCGCTCACTCACTTGTTGGAACACAGATATGGCCCAGATGACACAACAACCCATCCTAAAGATGGAAATTACCGACAACTGCATTTGCACCCAACATTTGGTAGGTGGTGGCGAAGTCCAGGTCTGTGTCATAGAGTTGGGGCCATCCAGAGCTCTCATGGCCGCAATATTCTAGCACCGTGGCGAGTGTCGTGACTGGTGGTCTGCTAAGGCAATAAATGACACGGTTGGTGCTTCATATTTTATACTTGATGTTGAGGTGGAATTGCTGCAAGTATGTGGACCACTTTTGATGGCGGCCATTCTACAATTTTCCTTGTGTCTACATGAATTGCAGTGGCTTATGATCTGTGTAGATGATTGTCTCCTTCCCAAAAATGTAATGTCTCCACTGGTGACATGCTTTCACAATGGAGTACATTTATTTTTCGTAAGTAGGGTACTTACGGACAACATTTGATAGTGTCTCACTATGATAGGCCACAGGGTGGCCGTGTTGAGTGAGAAGGACACCCACATCATAGTCTGAAGCATCTGTTTCAATCTCAAAGGGATGCTGGAGGTCTGGTAGTGAAAGTACCAAGGATGAGCACAAGCACTGCTTCATATCATCGAACACTTGTTTCTGGGACCTACCCCATGCAAATTTATCCTTATCACCACCCCTGGTTATTTGGATGATAACCCATGCAATATGGGAGAATCCCAACATGAACATGTGGTAGAAATTGGTAAGGCCCAAGAAGCTCCAAAGCTCAGTGAGTGTGGTTGGGGTTGGCCAATCATGGGTGACTTGGATCTTGGCTGGATATACATGTACGCCATGATGATCAACGATGTAGCCCAGGTAATGGACCATGTCCATGCCGAAGGAGCATTTTTCCAAGTTGGTGTATAGCTTGTGTTGTTGCAGGGTGTGCAAAACCTGTTGAATATGCTCCAAGTGTTGGACAAATGAGAGGGGGGGGGGTGAATCAGTTGTTACCGTGCTTAAACAATTATGCTTCTTTAAAAAAAAAATCAAGGCACTCAATGATTATGACAATAATCCAGGGAAATAAACAATGGCACATTCAACATCAGTCACATATATGAGAAATACAAAGACAGATATTTCTCGAGGAAACCCATACAGGGTAAAAACCTCTTTTTCTTTATATGATAGGTAATAGTTACATTCTTTACATTGTCATACATATGAGCACCAACTCATAATGAGGCTACAACCTTAGTTTTGTAAGTTGCTACTTGATGAGAGCACCAACTCTCTGTTTTCTCTAGCACCAACTCCCTGATTTCTCTAGCACCAATTAGAAGGAAGCACTAACTCCCTGTGTTCAAGCACCCACTTGAACCTATGAGGACACCAGTCCTCCCTAGCACCTCCCAACCACCCTTAATTATAAATTCTTTGTTACTAAAACTTATTACAACGATATAAAGTTATTCAATGGCTTACTAGCCTTGTCGTTGTTTTGTTACACTGCTCTGCCCTGTCTGCATCAGTGTCTTCTGCACACACCTTGCACTTCTTGTTCTTATGCCTTTTATGCTCTCTGCACCATATCCTTTCAATGCAACATTCCTCTACTGTGCATTTCTGCTCTTGTTCTCTGCCTCCTTGCACACCCCTTGAATTCTTCTCCACAGCGACAACTCCTTATCTCTTCTTTTTTTCAGCTTTCTTATAGTCTCTGTTGTCTTTGTGCATGCAATATTCACAATGCCTCTGCATGCTCACTCCGCGCCAGTCCTCCACATCTCGAGTGATCTGCCTCATCCTCATCGTGACTCTTCAAATTCTTCGATAGTTTTTCCCATGCGTTCAACATCACTAGGTGTTATGTCTAGATTTCTCAACTTCTCTGGAAATTGAGGCTCTTCGTCTTCTCTGTCTTCGACGAGCTTATCCTTTCTATTTTCAGCTACAGACTTCAATGCTCATCCACCTGTCAATCCCTCTAAGAGTTTTCTTCCTTTATTGGACGAAGCTTGGAGACTCTTCAGCTCCTCTGGCGATCACACAAAAGTCTCTTCGAATCTTTTGGCAGAAACCATCAATAGTTTCTAGCAGTTACACTGTGAAGTGAAACATTAGCCCTCCGATCATACTCAGATTCACATGCACCGTTGGATTGGCTCCATGGGATCTTGCACTCATTTCAGCATTTTGGCATTCGACAATTTGGCATTCGTGTGACCAAGTGTCTCAAAACTCCCATACGTGATCTCCGAAGCTCTGATACAGAGATTTTCTGCGCTAGCTCCTTCCTCTATATGACCATGGCCATGACCAAGATCTTATGTATAAAGTGCTTTTCGCGAATTCGTGTTCGTGAATCTGGAGATGAGGCATCTCGACTCTCCAAGTTGCGATCTCCGAAACCCCAAAATGGAGCTTATCTGGACTGACTCCTTCCCTTCTCGTGACCACCGGCGGTGACCATAGACTGTGCCAAAAATGCGCTTCATATTTCGTGAGTTTCCACACCATGCTCCGTTGACCCCAAGTCAGCGAAATTCCAATTGCTTGCCACTTTTCATATGATTCGATGGTTCAGATATGATATTGATTTGATGGCTGCAATTAACTCGTGATTTCGCATCTCGTGAGTTCTTCGATGGAGGTTCTTGTCACTCCGACTTGCGATAGGTGATATTCCGAAATAAAGTTGGATCGACGGTCCAAATCACACCTTGATCTGACGGTTGCGATTAACTCACAATATCGAATCTCATGAGTTCTTAGATGGAGATTCTCGTCACTCCATGTCACGATACGCGAAACCTCGAAATGGAGTCTTTGACATGCTCTGATCTTCTGCCACGTGTCCCTCTTGGATCAACGGTCAAGATTTTATCGTGATCTCGCATATCGCGATCTCGACATTCCTGTGGTATTGTTTCTTGACTCTCCAAGTTGCGAGTCGCGAAACCTCGAAGTGATGTAAGCCTGTTGACATAACACGTGGATTGACACGTGTCGAATAACTGCCATGCGTCACTCTGATTCGTGACTTACATGTGCCTGAAATGTCGAATCAGTTTGACACTTGTCATTTCCTGGTTGTGCCACGTGTTCTTAGTTGATGTGGTTTGCTGACGTGAGTTGGATCGACGGTCCAGATGTGATCTTGATTCAACGGCTCAGATCATATTGCGATTTTTCATATCGCTATTTCGACAGTCCTGTGGTATTGTTTCTTGCCTCTCCATGTCGCGATTCGTGAAACTCTGATTCGCGAACTCGCTTCACCTTGCACTTTTAAAGATCGTGCAGATTCTCCTGGATCCTACGATGGTCATTCCTCGTGCTCGGATCTAATGACCAAGATCTATTCTCCATATCTACGTGCTCTTCTTGTCTACATTGAGATCTAATAACCATCGTGAATTCTGAATTGTTGATCCAACGATCACTGTTGTTGCTCCTCCCCGATTATCATTGCGCTACTGATCATCGATGTTGTACTTGCCATCAATGACAAGCATACGCTGCCTGTAAAACATGCCAACACCAAGTGTTCAACCCAAGTCTTGCTGTAAATGAGAATGTCATCCAGATACACCACTACAAAATTATTGGTGAATGGTTGCAGGATATCATCCATCATCCTCATGAAAGTGGTTGGACCATTTGTCAAACCAAAGGGCATGACCAACCATTCAAAAGGGCCTTCCTTTGACTTGAAGGCGGTCTTCCATGCATCTATTTGTTCTATCGGGACTTGTTGGTAGCCAGACTTCATATCAATATTACTGAAGTATTTGGCCCCCATGAGTTGATCAAGGAGGTCGTCAATTCAGGGAATCGGGTACCTCTTTCTGACTGCGATTTTATTCAGATCCCGGTAATCAATGCAGAGTCACCAGGTTCTATATTTTTTCTGTACCAACACGATTGGGATCCCGCAAGGTTAAGAGATGGGACGAATATTTCACTTGATCTCTTCATTCTCTAATAGAGAGTAGCGATAGACTGGCCCATTAGGCAGCGATGCATTGGGGGGCAGATCGATGGGGTTTTTGACCTGGCAGTGCAGAGGGACCCCAATAGGTAAGGAGAATATATCTGAGTATTCTTCCATGACCTTATCTACTTGCTTATACTATGTGGAGAGGTCGCCTGCAGAGACCCTGGATGTGGTTGTGATATTTCTCTCATTCTGAGATCGAATCACGAAGAAGACAAACTTCCCCATCTGAGAGATGACCTTCCTGCATTTCTTAGTAGATATCAAGGAAATAACACTGGGTGGGATTGCCTTGAGTATCCTGTATAATTTCCTTTTCAAAGTAATAATAACACTACGAGGCCTAGACTCATATACAGCATGACGTTTCCATTAATAAATTTGTCCAAAAATAACATCACAAACTTTGAGAGGAGCAACATCACACAATACCTCATCTTTGAAGGGCTTGATGTCGTACGACAGTCAACACTTATGGCTGACGCAGAGATCACTTCCTTGGCAGAGCCATCCAATGGTGTAGGGTTGTGGGTACGACGTTATCTACAGGGATAGTTGCTTGATGACCTCTATTGATATGAGGTTCTTCTGGATACCACTATCAATGATGAAGTGTAGCGAGGTGTCTTTTACCCTATTCTGTGAATGGAAGAGGCACTCTCCTTCTTCTGAATCGTCTGGTTCACCAGGCTAGAGCTTGGTGGTAGCAATGGTGGCACTAGGTTCCACATCAATGATTTGTCTTCCCCTTTCTAGTTCTGACTCAGAGTCAAAACCTACATCTGATTCAGATGCTTTCACTTCGGCCACCAGTGACTTATTTGAGCGAAAGCCAGCAGTGTTATGCCAAGGGCTCTTATGGAAGTCGCACCACTTCCCGATGTCTTTCTTTGTCTTTCCGATGTCCTTCTTTGCTTGTGGCTTGGACTGGTTGTCCTAATATTGTCTGTCTTTTCTCTGTCCTTTGTTCTTTGGGTTGGGGCCTCCCTTTCCTAGATTTTGTTGTGAGGGGTTCCCAGGCCCAATTTCCATGTCTTTTGTTTGCGCTTCTGCTCGATTTTTACGACATATCGGTAGGCCGCGCCCAAGGATGAGATGTCTATAAATTCCATTTCAGTCTGGATGTATCTATGCATAGCACCATGATACTTGATCACCAGATGTTGCTCCGAATCTTTGATACCCAGCTTGGTGCACAAGGTATGGAAGATATTTGTGAAATCTGCCACTGGTTGGTCTCTTTCTTGCCACAGTGTGGTCCATTTGGTATACAAGTCGTCATAACTTATGACAGGGTAGTATTGTTCCTTAATAACATCCCTTAAGGATTCCTAGGTGGTCGTGACTATAAATATTGAGGGTTCCTATGTTTCCTTTTTCTCACAGAAATTTTCCCACTAATATTTGACATGGGGAATGAATTTGAGGAGCGCAAAAGTAATCTTTTCTCTATTCGAAAAGTTATGGACAGAAAAATACCCTTCTAGTAGATTCAACCACTTGTCTATAACATCTGTGTCTATCTGACCTTCAAATATAGTAATATCAAAGTTTATTTGTACCTTGAAGGAGGCAGTGCCTCCGCTCGAAGAAGATGTGTCGCCTATTGGTAGTTGTCGAAGGATTTGCACGAAACTATCCATCATCTCCTTCCTCTGTTGTGTGAGGGCTTCCTCAAGCAACATTTTGAAAGGATATCCTGTCCCATCATATTTATTTTCTCCTTCCATGAGAGGTCTCTTTGGCGTGCGAGATCTTTTTTCCTCAAGAGAAACAAGCTCAAGACCCAACTCTTTGTACTCTGGCCTCGTTGGGGACATGCATTAAGATGACAAGGAGCAGACCGCTCTGATACAACTTATCCAGATTTTATGAGAAGAACGAAATGAATACATATTATTAATAGGTTCTTAACAAAAAATAACAGAGATACAGTAAAATTGGTTTTCTATTGAATAAGGAAATAAGCTGAAACTGTAAAATGCAGGGAAAAAAAATCTTGATGGAATGGTGGTGGCTTATCTCTGAGAAGAGATGTGACGGTTGCGCTCATTCGCAGGAAGATTATTACAATGAGGATCTGAAGGCCTTTTTACAATAAACAAGAATGCCCAAAACCCTAGACGTCCAAAAACCTAACCCTAGGAGATGAAGCACCAAAAGTCATGTGGGCCCCGTTTGGGTAAGTTAGTACATCAACTTCCAAGGGTCGTAACTTTTGCATACGATCTCTGTTTTAGGCGCATGATAGCCCGTTGGAAAGGTATCATCGAGGAGATTCATTTTGGGGGAAACAGTGAAGGAAAATCAAATTTTCTCCCCATTTTCCCAAAAAAACGTCATTTACGGCCTCAAAACAGCTCCGAAAGTTCCAGGACGCGAAAAAACTACTAAAAATAGTAAATTACCAAAATTGCCAGGACACTGTTTTGAGCCAATTGGAAAAGGTGGGTGGCCAATGATAGGGAAATTTTGACACTAGTACCACCCCAGGTACAAGATCTATTGAAAAATCAATATCTCTCTTTGGAGGTAGCCTGAGCACCTCCTTTGGAAACATATCCTTAAACTCCCACAACACAGGTTGATATTCATCCTTAAACTCCTTGTCTTTTGTTGCATTAAGAAATTGTATATCATACAAGGATCACCCTTTCTGAATGAACATTTTAAGTTGCAACGTTGGTATTTGCGTAACTAAAACTGGCTTCTGAATGCCTTGAAAAACTCTTTCGTTTTCTTCTTCATCTTCACATTCAAATATATTCTCATAGAAATCTAATATTTCCATGTGGGTATCCATCCAATCCATGCCTAGCAGCACATCATATGATCCTAAGGGTAGGATATTCAAGGTTTCTCGTGTATGCAGTCCATTTATCTCAAATGGAAAGGCTTCTATGACCTCATGCGCTCTTCTCTTAGTTCTTGTAGCTAATTGAACTAACCATGCCCTTGCATGTTTCTTCCTTTGTAAATCACATGCTTCAACAAATTAAGGTGAGACATAACTAATGTTAGATCCAAAGTCAATTAAAATAAAAATAGGTTTCTTGGAAATTATACCTTCCATATCTACTACAGAAGCTTGGTGGTTTGCTTACCAATTTTCCACATTTGCATATATCCTTGCCACACTTTTGGCCACATCATTGACTATGGTTACTTACTACACATCATAACATTTCTTGTTGTTATGTTGTTTGTGATGGAAATCCATCAACAGGTGTGGTTCTCCACAACCCCAACACTGTATATGCCCTTTATTTGGTTCCTCTATCTTTTCTCTTGCTTGTTCTGTTGGCCTATTTCCACTCTTTGATGGAAAATTATGTCGATGCACACTTTTTATCGGCTGACCAAATTGTGCACCCTTGTTTGGATTCTTGTATGGAAATGATTTGAATCCCTTTTCTTAGGACCCATTGCTATCCCTTTTCTTCCAATCCTTAGAAGGCTCTGGATTATGCTTGGATTTCTCATAACAACACTTGGCCTTCCTTATAGTGTCTTCCAGTATCTGGATTATCAAATTTGATTTTGTCCTGGTAGGACTGTGGTAATCCATTGAGAAAACATTGCAATATCTATTTCTCATCCTTGAGGTAAGGAACACACCTCAACAACTTCATAAATCTCTTGGCATAGGCATCCATAGTAAGTTTCCCTAACTTATGCTCATGTAATTCCTTCATTTTGTCATCATAATACTTCTCCAATAGGTATGCCTTATGAAAGTACTTCTGAAACTACTTCCAGGTCAGTTTTCTTTAGTTCAATCATTTGATCTCCTTGAGATCTTCCCACCATATGGAGTCTCCTCCATTCAGGTTGAAGATGGAAATCCTTTCCTTGTTATTTTCAAAATAATTGTGTACTCAAAAGTACTTCTTAAAACCCAAAAACCAAGTCTCAACTTATTCTCCCTTATCAATTTCTCCATCAAAGGTAGGAGGTTTAGCCTTTTTGAATTCTTTAGTCAGAGAAATTTTTGAATATCTCTTCTTTTTGCTCAGAACACTTGACTTAGTTTCATTGTTTGACAACTCTTCAGAGGAATTATTCCTGCTGGATGACTCCATGGAAATACTTCCTCCATATTTAATCTTCTTAACATTTTGATGTATTTTCTTGGAAGAACTCTTTCCCACATTGCTATGGTCCAATCCGTGATTTTGGGCATTGTTGATGGGTCTTAAATCCCTTACTTCAATAGTAGGAACCAAACCCACCACCGAGGCCCAATTAGACCCTGCAACATTTGAAGATGGAATGGTTCTCCAGATCTTGCGCCGATACGACCAATTTATCGATGGGCTTTGTGTTTTCTTATGAAGGCCCTTCCTTCAGTTTGGACTATTATCTTTTGTATTTTCTCTTGGGTGGAACTGGTAGGAGAAATGCAAGCCAGTATAAACCAACTTGACAACAAACAATATTAAGTTTTAACTATTGGGGAAGAGGCTCAGCTTGGGATAACCCGCTGCTCAAACATGTAGACAATGATTCTATACCACAGGCCTAGTACCAATACATCAACCATGTGAGCATCCAATTACTGTCTGAGAAACTAGTTATCAGAAAGAGAAAAACACATATGTAATAAGATAATGGCAAGAAAAATAATTCATCTACCATAAATATTCATCACATAATAACACAAAGATTTTATCTTCATCAAAAAAAGAAAAGAACATCAAAACATTTCACCGGATAACTTGACAACAGAATTAATTGCTCTTACTCATTACTGCATCATTCATGAAACATGATAGGAAGTAGTTCTTCTCGAAGTCCAATCACATGCATCTGATGAAAATAGTTTGTCTTTGGTCCAGAAGGACTCCTCAATTCATAGTAGCTTCAAAATAATTCTTAATAACCAAAAAAGAAAGAGTTCTTACAACAACCATCGACCCCTAACTAATTGGTCGATGTATTTATTTATAATATAAAGTTTAACTGAAATTATCGACTAAGTGCAATTTAAGCAAAGCAAAAATCGCCATGTGGCATTATATTCTAACATTTTCTTTAACAGTCAAGACGAAATATTTCTTGGAAAGGGTGACTTATCTCATATTCAGTCTAGCTAATAAACAATTCTTCACAAGTTTGAGCCCATGGAAACCTGTGTTGTTCCATCGGAGCCGCATATATTCTTTTGATGTCTACTGCATGCACCTGCTACTTTACGAGACTCGAGTTCAACTCCTGCAACATGGTTCGGGCCCTAATCGGAGGTTATGTGAATCGTTGCACTTGCCCTGGCCTCACATCGATCATCTTTGTGAGCTCTTCGGTCCATAGCGAGCCTTTTTTGGCATGCAACTTGACTACGTCACTTAAGTCGATAAATTTGTTGAGGATGTCGAACTCGGGAAGCCCGACATCCTTCATTATTTTGTTAATTTTATCCCAGCGCTTCTTTCATTTGGCCCATTTCTCTTGGATCTCTCAGTGTGGGTCCCGAGACATATTAGACTAGTACTCAGCTGATCGCTTCATGCGATTAAGACTACTTTTTCCCACCATCCGAATGCCATGTTTTTCCTTGTCTCGACCCTGTTGGACTGCCTTGATGTACTCAAGTATTTCTACCACTTGTTTCGCCCTTTCATACCATCGCTCCATCTCCTTGCATGTCACGATTTCCATGAGAGTGTCCTCCTGGAACTCAACCATGTTCACTGTTAACATGTGTCTTTCCTTCTTGAACTCGTCGTAAACTTCTTCGAACTCACCTTTCAGATACACAACAGTCTGCGTGGTGCCTCTATAGTATTAGGCTAGATGACGCAAGTGTTAGAGCTCCTTTAGGGTGACGACTAGTTCCTTTTCATCTCTCCTAGATATATACAAGGTGGCATCTGAGAGGGCCTTTCCCATGCTGATCAGTTCAGTTGTCTGAGCATCTACTATGTTGATTAGGTTCTCCTCTGTAGTAACCAAGATGGAGTGATCTAAAGTGATCCTTCTTTTCTTTGTATTCCTTTGAATGATGGCCTTTCTCTTTTGATCGTAGGAGATTGCATAGATATCTGCTACCTCATCTACTGTCTCTGGTATTTGTTGATCACCCCATGTGAGCATGTTTCCCAGGCTACCGGTGGTGTATATTTGTTCAAGATTGGTCTTTTGAACTTCCTTGTTGTGCCTCGTTGGTCTAGCTTATACTCGTTACTCGTCGGGGATTTGGGTATTGTGCAGAATAGAGACGTCGGGTACAAACTCGTGACTTACTTTCTCATTGGTTTTCGAATCGTTGATTCCTGTTTGCGGGGATTTTTTCTTTGATTCCTCCGATTCGGGCTTGTCCTCTAGATCTGCTTCGGTTTCTGATGCATTGGGTCCCTTTGTGTCGAGGCCACTTATGGCTTATGTTTCCTCTTGTGAAACCTCCTTTTCTTGAACTTCAGACTCAGGGGAAGAAGTCTTCCCCGACCTTTTTCCTCTTGGACATGCACAGGGGTGTCATGAGATGACTTCAGGCTCTCGGCGTCACTATATATATGTATAATATTGCTCATGGGATTAGGCACTTATGTTTCTATCGACACTCGAACTGTCTCTGGTTGAATTGTCCTGACCACCAGGAGATTGACCGGCGATGTTGTGGATTCATGGTTGCCTAACCCATTGGTCTTATCGATATTTATGGAACCGGGGTCACATGGCTCCGTCGGGCCTCCTTCTTGGATACTAGTTGGAAGTGCAGGTGTTATGATGAGGTATAGATCATCCTGCATTTGCTTCATTAGCACCTGGATTTGTTGCCACAAAATTTCACCCATCCCCTGTGCAACTTGAATTTCAAGGGAATTCATAGTTTGTACTGGGGATTCCCTATAATCCCCTACCGCTTCGATGTGTTCATGGGGATTTCCCATTGCTTTTCTCAGTTCATATGCTATCGTTCCTTCCTGGGTCTTGAGAATATCTTGATTCGTCCAGTCCAAGGACATCTCTTGCTCTTCCCAAATCATGGCCTTGAACCTAATTTTTCGAGGATCAATCATCCTTGCCGTCACCTCATTCCAGTCTTGAGCATTTTCGGTGAAAATTTCATCTTCAAACCGGTCATGGGCATAAGGCCAATAGGATGATACATGTGATGCATGTTGTAGGACTAGGCCCTCGAGATTGTGTTTGCGAAAACAACCAGTTTTGAACCAGAATTCAAATTGGATTAGCCCTTCTTGTTTAGCATGTGTAGTGTATTTGACCTTGTAGAAGCCAATACAAAACCCATAAGGTATGAAGGCCCACTTCTTGTCTTTTACTAAAGTGGCATTATATCCTTTCAGAATGGTCTGATAGCAAATTTCCCCTAACACTAGTCGATCGAGAACATATATGGGTAACAAATGGGGTGCCCCTGTGGTGCCGAAAACCCTGTTGTAGGTCTCGCGTTCATCTAGATACCAGTGACCTACTTTCGATTTAACCTTTTTCTCTTCATCTGACAACCTTGGGCACTCTTTATTGAACAACAAAGAATGAATGCGTGCAATAAAATGGTCACATATAAGAGGATAGGATTTTTTGTACCTATTTTCCCATAAGATGTTGAAGTATACATGGACTAGGAGTTCAGAGGAGTGTTAATTTAAGTTCTTTCCAGAAAAAACATTCCTGGCGTATATGATGTCCAGTAGATATGAGGCCATGTAGAAGGAGAGAGTTTATCCCTCTTTCGGTGTTTGGGCTTGTCATATACAGGTACTCAGTTGTTTGGAGATGATGGCACCCCAATTGAAGCTCATGCCTGAAATGGCCACTGTATAAGATAGAGGCATCCAAGCCTCTGAAAATCGGGACCAATCTTTCTCCCCATGCAACCTGCAGAGAAGAGCCATCAGGTATATGTATGGTTTCCTTAGATTGGTCGTCGGATACCATTCGAAAGTACTGTTCTTGAATTTTTTGTCTTCCCTCCACCATGATGCCATGATTTTGTTAGTGTCGTGTGCTGCATGGAAACTTACAATGAAATCAATGCTCAACTCTTCTTCCAACTCCCTCAACTTGTAGTAACTCTGGACCTCTGAAGGAAAAAAAAAACCACGACGCATGCTCATTGTGCATCAGTGTGGTCAATGAGTCACTTTAGGAGCTCAATGCAAGGGAACACCGGATTCTGGCTTGCCACCATGTGTATATAAACCTTATGGATATTTGGGAGGACATCATCATCAAGTCTTGTTGTATCAGGGTCATTGTGCGGGGTATACTCGAGGGGTTCTTCCCTCTTGATTTTCTTGAACAATTCTTCCTAGCAAGGGACTGCAGCTTTGGCTCCAATGTTTTCCTCTGTGTCTCCGAAGGCCGGGGGTTGGACAAAGGCCTTATTGGTGGTTGTCTTAATGATGGGTATCAGCTTTGGAGCAAATCTAATTTCCTTGCAACTGCTGGGGAGGGGGCCCTCTCCTGCTTCTGGTTCTTGCATCTTTGGTGCTCTTGGGGATTTCCTGGTGGAGGGTTTCTTTGGAGGCATTGTTCCTGCAATTTAAACGATCCTTTAAATAGGTTTACAGAGAAGCGTTGGGTGGGAACATATAAAATGAAGCGTAAAACACCACAACGGATACATACCTGTAATTATTGCTAAGATAGTTGTCTAATACTCATTGAACCTTGGAAGCCTTATTCATATTGTTAGCCTCACTCTTCTTTGTGTTATGAACTCCTTGCCGTGCAGAATAGGTTCATACAGAATAACTCAAAAGAATCTAATGGGATGGGTCCTATCAGTCGTATCAATCAGTTCGAGTAATGAGTTAATTAAAAAAAAAACTGTCATTGGATCTCTGCAAATAAATTCTAACTTAGTTGACGGCAGAGGCGCGAAGGGAGGTGCATTGTATCGGTAGGCTTAAATGGTCCCTTTTGATTTGTGCACAAAAAAAAAACTAATGCATGATCTGTGGATCAACTAACACTCTAAATGCGTTGTACCTAACATATCGGAGGTCTAAACGTCTCATCACGTCGTGTATCTCTAGTGTATAGATCGGGGATCGACTACTATTTTTTTGTATATTTTCATTAAAGTGCTCCTGGTAAACAGTCCCGATGACGATGGTATCGGGGATCGAGGAAAGTTTAAGAGCATAGATTCTTGGTGGGTTATCATCTTTGTAAATATTTGACGTCGAAATCGTTTTGAGAGTCAGCGATTGGTGGTACCACTCTTCTCCTTGCACAATGCTTACTCTTCTCATTTTTTATGCCGATGCCAGATGAATCGTTCTTCGGCGATATTCTTACTGAAGCTCATTCACAAAAAGAGAGGGACTTTCATCCGCTGAAGCCGACGAAGATTGGTCTTCGGCGGTATTGGTTTTCAAGAACATTTCTTATCGCACTTACATATCCCCAATGCCGAATCCCTTAAGCGCATCCGGAGACGCTATGACTTTTGATTTCTTAAGTAATTGTTAAATTAGTCTCCTTTAAAACTAAGGTGATTCTTTATATGTTCAGGTAGAATTACACAATTCAAACATGAAAACATAAAAGATAAGAACGAGAAACAGTTTTATACTGAAATAGACAGTGTAAAGGATTAAGTGGGACCCAAAAAGTAGAAAATGGTCATAGAATTTTTTAGGGTGTGTTGAGTGCTCAAAAAATGACGATTCACTGGGCGAAAGCATAATATCTCTTTTTTTTTTCTTTTTTTAATTTTAATTTAATTTAATTTTTTTTTATTGGAAGTATTGTTTTAGGGCTTGGCCATTTACTGGGAGGGCATTAGGTTCCCCCTTCAGATTCTGCAACTGATAAGTGCCTACCCTGATCTTCTCAGCTGCCTGGAAAGGTCCAAGCCATAGATTCTGAAATTTAGAATGTTTCCCTTTTGGTTCATTTGCTCTATCCCACTTCAGGACTAAGTCTCCTACTTCAAATTTCTTTTCTTTATCCTTATGCTTATCGAACCATATTTTCACTATCTGTTGGTGAGATAGGAATTTTGACTTATCCTTTTCTCTCTCTTCTTCCAGCATGAGCAGAGTGTTAATTCTTTGTTGCATGGTCGATGAAGGTTCTTCGTTGGAATCTTGGGCTAGTTGAAGAGACGGAAGATAGAGCCCATTTGGGAGGATGGATTCTTTCCCGTAGACCAAAAATTATAGGGAATTTCCTATAGCTTCTTTGGGTGTGACCCTATCGGCCCATAGAGCATTATGGAGTAGATTATGCCAATTTCTTTGGTTACTCGTGACCATCTTCTTTAATATTCTTACCAGGTTTTTATTAGTTGATTTGCCACACTGTTTCCCTAGGGATAATAATTTGCAGAGTACCTAATTATGATTCCTTTGCCCAGAGAAAACTCCGTCAATAGGGTGGAAGAAAAGTAAGTTGCATTATCAAAGACCAAAACAGAAGGGACACCAAAACTTGTGATCAACTATTGTTCTATGAATTGGATTACTACCTTCTCGTTTACATGAGTCAGAGGAATGGCCTCTGCCCATTTCGTGAAATAGTCGGTGGTAGTAAGAATGTACTTGTGTAGTTTTGAAGACTTGGGTGTAATTTATCCTATGATATCCAACCCTCAATGCTCAAAAGGCCTAGAGACAGTCACAGGTTGGAGTGGGATTTTTTCTCTCTTCTCTTTTCCAACGCTTATCTGACAAGCCTTACAGTTTCTAGCGTAAGTATGAGCGTCTTTGAACACAGTGAGCCAATAATAGCCAGCTCTTAGAATCTTATGAGTGGTGTTGTTTCCTGTGAAATTTCCCCCGATGGGCATCATGGATTTCCTTCAACACTTTGTTTGTGTCTTCACGTTCGAGACATCTTAATAGTACTCCATCATAATTGATTCAGAAGAGAACCGAATTTATAAGGCCATATTGTGCACATTTTAATCTGAGGGCTCTCCTTTCTCTAGGGTTGAGATTTTCGAGACAAGTCTCGTGATGTAGAAGATAAGTTAAATCCTTATACCAAGAGTATTCTCCTGCGGAGATATATGAAACTTTGCCACACCATAGTGCCATTTCGTTCTCCCGTCTAGAATCTTCATTTACTTTATCCTAGGCTTCGACTGCAAGCTTGCATAACACTTGTCCTTTTAATAGTTTGGAAGGTTTTATATCTAGATCGAATTCCTGGACTACTGCCTTCCAGTTCCCTCTTCTTTCCCCCATTTCTTGTTGGGTAAACAAGGATCGGATTGCAGGGTGTGGCACAATCACTTTAGTGTGATTCTTGAGGATGTAAGACCTGAAATGCTTTACTGCATTATAAACCACGTAGGCATGTTTGTCTATAGTTGGATAATTGATCTCAGCTCCTTGAATATTGATAGCAACCTGCACCCCTCGATGCACGATCGCCTCACACAGGACCTTCTTTCCACTCGGCCCCGAAGAACTCAATGGTTCTTCTATCTCCTAATCGGAAGATCTGCACCCCACAGGTTCTATTCCGCTTGACCCCCTCTTCTTCCTTTCGGAGGATCGGCACCCGCGACTTCGCGAGTTCAGCAGTTGAACACTAAGTCCTCGGATCCCTGAGATCCGATGTCCCGATCTTCTCCCGTTTCCTCGGAACTTCCACTTTATCGCAGCCTCACACTATCGCGATTTCACCACTCCCAAATCTCAGCACTCAGTCCTCCAACTTTCGAGTTCCGATGTTTCGAGACGCCGATATTTTCCTCTCATGCCTTCGGACCCTCGCGCCTCGTGACTCGAACCTCCAAATATTTGGACTTCCAACTCCCGAGTCCTGAGCTTGCGAGACCCCGATCTCCGCCACCTGTTTTATACTTGCTTGTGGCCCTATGACTTACGTCACTGTCGGGATGTCGCACCTCGCGACTTCGCGACTCCCGTTGCACAAAGTTGGAGTCTTACCTTGCGAACTCCCGATATGCCAACTCACGAGTAGATCTCCTCTCCTCGCGACCTCTGATCGACGGCTCCGGTTCTCCTGAACTCCGAACCTTCTTCCGCTCCTGCACTGTAGCCTCCTGACAGCTCCGAGAGATCCAATGACCCCAACACTTCACGAAATCTCCTTGGAGGATTTCGCCCATCCGTTTCTTTCCTATCGGATGTCCGAAGTGACAAACCGCTCCTTCAACAGAACTTGTCACCCTGCACGCAAACCTTGCGGCGCTCTGTGTAGCTTCAAAGACACAACTTTCTTCCGCTACGCTTCAACAACTTTGAAGGTCTATTCCTCCTGAGCTTTGACGACTTCAGTTCCCTCAGGAAGAAGTTCTTGCACGCACTCCTTGTGGCGAATCTTCAAACACGCTAAGTGTTGAAGATTTTGATCCTGCTCACTCCTGCAGCAAAAATATTGATTTTCCTTTGCTCAGAATCGCAATTCTGAGACTTCATCCAGCCTGCGCACGCCTTTTATGGCTCTGGTGCCCAACCTGCACTGCTTGGAACTTAGTACAAAAAGTTCTCTCTACTTGAACTCTGCAGTCACGCACTCCTTGCAGACAAATTCAACTGCACTCCTTGCAGGAATTCTCTGGTTCAAGATAGAGAAACAATTGAAACTAACTCCTCATTCTCACAGACTTCACTTCAACCATGAAATCACAAATACAACATATAAAAGAAAATGTATGACAAGAAGCAAACATTCAAGAGAAGAATATCAACAATACACAGAGAATGACACAACCATGGAAATTGAATCAAAGCTTTCTTCTATTAATTCAATGTTTGTACATGGAAGTTCTTCATACACTTCTCTGCTGCTCTCTCTTCAGAATTCTTCCGCTCTCAACTATCTTACAATGTACAAAGGAGGGTGTCTATATCCCGTTTCCCTCTCGAGATCTAAAGCTATCAAATCTAGAAATAAATTCCTATCTACCTTTTCATTAAATCTATTAAATGCCTCATCTACCTAAGGACATGAGCTATCCGCTCAAGGTCCATTTACAATATACAAGTGTGCTTCATTAAATCAATACATTAATGTTTGCGCAACAATATCAAAGTGCTTTCAAAAAGAAGTTTGTGTTGGCTCGCTTGACGTGGTCGATGCTCCTGCATCATACTCCCTTTCTTGAAAAATTTCATGGGCTCCTGTCCATGAGCTCCTGCACGGTGTGTCCATGCTTCTGTATGACTGCTTCATTTTCCCAGCTAGCATCCTCTACTGGATGATTCCTCCACTTCACCAGATATTTGAAGTACTGCTTTCGTCTGGTTTTCTTACCCACTCGCTTGTCCAGTATGCACTCCATCTGCGGTTTCTCTTCTACTGGCATCTGCTTCTGCCACTGGATCACTGGTTCCTCAGTTCCAGTTTCTATTTCTCCAGCCTTGTATGGGTATAAATCTGCGATATTAAATATTGGAGATATCCCGATGCCATCCGGAAACTCTATTTCATATGCATTTTCTCCGAATTTCTTCAGGACTCTGCATGGTCCAATTTTCTTCATTTTTAATTTGTTGTATGTTCCCCTTGGGAACCTTTCCTTCCTCAGATGTACCAGAACAAAATCACCAACTTTGAACTGAAGTTGTATCTGATGCTGATCCGCTCTGCGCTTATATTCCTGACTTGATTTCATCAGTCGCTGCTTCACCTGACTGTGAAGTTCCCTCATTGCTTCAGCGAACTCTTCAGCACTCGTACTGCTAATCGTAGCCTGTTCTGACTCCCTGAGTTCAGAAACTCCCCTCGGTTGTGTCCCATACACAATCTGAAATGGGCTTGTTCTTGTACTCTGATTCACCGAATCGTTGTACGCGAACTCCGCCTGTGGCAACACATTGTCCCAGCTGTTGTGATGCTCCGTCACCAGGCTTCTCAGTAAGTCTCCCAGAATTCTGTTAACCACTTTTGTCTATCCGTCTGTCTGGGGATGATAAGCAGAACTAAACGCCAAGTTAGTCCCTAGCTTTTTCCATAGCGTCCTCCAAAAATGGCCTATGAATTTAGTGTCCCTGTCCGAAACAATACTTTTCAGCAGTCCATGAAGTCTAACAATCTCTTTGAAAAACAAGTTTGCGATGTGGGTCGCATCGCTGGTCTTCTGGCATGGTATAAAATGTGCCATCTTCAAAAACCTGTCAACTACCACAAAGATGGAATCAACCCCTCTTTGCGTCCTCGGCAATCCCAGTACGAAATCCATGCTGATCGCCTCCCATGGTCTCTCTGGTATGGGCAATAGCTGATAAAAACCTGCATTCTGCTTTCGGCCCTTTGAATGCTGACAAATCCTACACCTGTCAAAAAACCTCTTGACATCTGCTCGCATGCCTGGCCCAAAATACGATTCACTCATCTTTGTGAATGTTTTATCGTGGCCAAAATGTCCAGCTAAGCCTTCGTTGTGTTTTTCCTTTAGCAAATTCTCCCTCATGGAGCAATTTGGAATACACAGTTGATTGCCTCTGAATAGCAATCCCTCCTGGATCATGTAGTCTATCCATGGGCTCCGATCCATGAGAACGGGATTCTCAGCCGCTTCGTATGCTTCAGCAAAATCTGCATCTTCGGCGTACATGTCCCTGAGATTTTCAAAACCCAATGTTTTGACTCGGAATTCCTGCAGCAACAAACATTTCCTGCTCAAAGCATCAGCCACTTTGTTAGCAGTCCCTGAAATGTGTTTGATCACAAACATTAAATTTTGCATATACTCTACCCATTTTTCATGCTTCTGGTTCAACTTCTCCTATTGACTCACAAACTGCAATGCATGATTATTGCTATATAATACAAATTCCTTTGGGATCAAATAATGCCTCCATTTCTTCAACGCTTGTATGATAGCATAAAAATCTTTATCATACGTGGAGTATTTCAGCTTTGCATCATCCAGTTTCTCACTGTAATAGGAAACTGGTCTGTCCTCCTGACTTAAGACCGCTCCTATGGCGTATCTGCTTGCATCACATTTCACCTGAAATGTCTTCCGAAAGTCTGGCAACACTAACACTGGTTTCTCTGTTATCTTCCACTTCAACAAACTGAAGCTCTCCTCAGCCTCTGCTGTCCAGTGAAAAGTCTCATGTCGCTTCTTCACTGTGTCCATCATTGCTGCGCTAATCCCACTGAAATTCCTGATGAACTTTCGGTAGAAACTAGCCAAACCATGGAAACTCCTTACCTCGAAAACATTTTTCGGTGATGGCCAATTCTTTATCACTTCCACCTTTTCCGGATCCATTTTCAACTCATTCGCCGAAATGACGAACCCCAAGTAAATGAGTTATGTCTTCATGAATGCGGACTTCTTCATGTTTATCAACAACTTCTCCTACTGTAGCTTCCTCATCAGGGTGGCCAAATGTTTCAAATGTTCAGCCTTGGTTTTACTGTAGATCAATATATCATCCAGATATACGACTACAAATTTCCTGATGAATTCCCTCAGGACTTCATTCATCAGTCTCATAAAAGTACTCGGTGTGTTTGTCAAACCAAATGGCATGACCAGCCATTCGTACAAACCTTCGTTTGTTTTGAATGCTATCTTCCATTCATCTCCTTCCCTCATGTGAATCTGATGATATCCGCTCTTCAAGTCTGTTTTTGAAAAATAATTTTCCCCACTCAGGCAATCCATCAGATCATCCATTCTCGGCAATGGAAATATGTACCTGATGGTGATTTTGTTGATCACCCTGGAGTCTGTACACATTCTCCAGCCTCCATCTTTCTTCGGACTGAGTACTATCGGAACAACACACAGACTCAGGCTTCCTCTGACTAGTCCTTTATCCATCAAATCTTGGACCTGTCTTTTGACTTCCTCATTCTCCTGAGGCGTTAATCTGTACGCAGCCTTATTTGGCAAACTGCTTCCTGGTATGAGATCTATGTGGTGACTCACACTTCTCATCGGTGGCAATGAATGAGGTAATTCTTCCACGATGATATCAGCGAACTCTTTCAGCAGTTCCTGAATCTCAACTGGTAAGTCATCCACCCTTGTGCTAGTCAGGACAATTCCTGGCTTCCTGACCACAAAGAATTGTGGATCTTCATTCTTCTCCATCTCTATGAGAAGCTCTTTCCCACTCATGAGAAGTATTGTGCTGCTTACTTCCGGTTTCACTTCTTTATCCTTTATCGGAAGCAACTTATGGGTTCTCCCATTCTTCTCCAGTGTATATGTGTTCATCTTCCCATCATGAATCACATTTCGGTCATATTGCCATGGTCTACCCAGCAATAAATGACATACATCCATGGGAATAACATCACACAGAATTTGATCATGGTATCCCCCAATTTTGAATTCAACTAAACACTGCTTAGTGACACTTACCTGGTGTCCTTTTTGTAGCCACAAGACTTTATATGGACTCGGGTGCTTAGTCGTCTCCAGCTCTAATTTCTCCACCATCTCGGCTGAAACGAGATTGTCTGTGCTTCTGCTGTCCACAATGACCTTGTATTTCTTGTCCTTGGTTGTGCAAGCTATCCTGAACAGTCTGCTCCTCTACACTTAGCTTTCCACCTTCTTCTCAGGTGTTAAAAGAAATTTATGCATCCCAAGCGATCTTCCGCTGTCTGCATCTTCTGACTCAGCATCACGCCTCCGCGCTTCTGTGATGTGAGTTTCTCCTGCATCTTTCTTTTTCTCTAGACACTCATATGACTTGTGCCCATTCTTCCCACATGTAAAACATGTGATCACTCCTCCTCTTCCTCTGCCTCGACCTCTAGTACGAGGAAGAGTATTTGCATCAGCATAATCTCCTCGCTGATCATTTTGTTGTCCTCTCGGTTCAACATATGGCTGCCTCTGTTGTGAGGTTCCACCTTTCTCAACCTTACCCTAAGGTTTCTTCCATTCCTCCTTGGGCTTCTGGAACTTGTCCTGGGCAACTACTTTGCCTTTGGGCTGACTCCTACCTCGCCCTCGCTGTCCTTGCTTACGGCTCAGCTTCTCCTCGGCTTTCAGAGCCATCTGGTAAGCATCTTCCACCATTCGGATGGTTAGCATGCTTAGCTCATCCTGAATGTCATATCTCAGACCATTCAGATATCTCGCTACCTTCTCATCATCGCTTTCCCGATGACCTGCTCTGATGTTCAGTCGGTAGAATTCTTCAGTGTACTCCTTGACTGTCATCAGTTTCTGTCTCAGGTTCTGCATTCTCCTGAACAGAGTGATTTGATAATCCCTTGGGATGAACTTCACCTTCATCTTCGAGATCATTCGATCCCAGCTTTTGATCTTTTGCTTGCCCTTGCAGCGTCTGTCAGCTTGTAGCTCGTCCCACCACAATGTTGCATGTCCTTTCAAGAACGTAACCGCATGCTTGACTTTCTTATCATCTTCGACATCCTCATAGTCGAAGTACGTGTCAAGATCTCTAATCCAATCTAGTAGCTCTTCTGCATCCAGATTCCCTTCATAGACATGAATGTCCATTTTTGCCTTTGCACCCATCCTGGCAATGGCTTTGATCAACCTCTCGGTTGATGCATCTTCTGTTGTGACCTCTTCTGCATTTCCATCTTCTTCTTCTACTTCGGAATCGCTAAGATCCCCTGCACCAAATCCGCGTCTTTGTGCAGTCTCCATCTCCTCGAGCCTCGCTCGGAGATCTCTCATCTGCCACTCCATTTCTGGATTTCCTGTCGGTCTACCTCTTCTTTGCACCTACCTGTCTTCTGGGTCTGGTGACTGCCTTTCTCTTCTGGGCGGCATGATGTATCCTCTTCTCTCTGCTATAGAAAGCAAAGGGATCCCGCTCTGATACCACTTGATAGAAACATGCACCCCTCGATGCACGATCGCCTCACACAGGACCTTCTTTCCACTCGGCCCCGAAGAACTCAACGGTTCTTCTATCTCCCAATCAGAAGATCTGCACCCCACAGGTTCTATTCTGCTTGACCCCCTCTTCTTCCTTTCGGAGGATCGGCACCCGCGACTTCACGAGTTCAGTAGTTGAACACTAAGTCCTCAGATCCCCGAGATCCGATGTCCCGATCTTCTCCCGTTTCCTCGGGACTTCCACTTTATCGCAGCCTCTCACTATCGCGATTTCGCCACTCCTGACTCTCAGCACTTGGTCCTCCAACTTCCGAGTTCCGATGTTCCGAGACGCCGATATTTTCCTCTCGCGCCTTGTGACTCGAACCTCCAAATATTTGGACTTCCAACTCCCGAGTCCTGAGCTCGCGAGACCCCGATCTCCGCCACCTGTTTTATAGTTTCTTGTGGCCCCACGACTTACGTCACTTTCGGGATGTCGCACCTCGCGATTTCGCAACTCCCGTTGCACAAAGTTGGAGTCTTACCTTGCGAACTCCCGATATGCCGACTCACGAGTAGATCTCCGCTCCTCGCGACCTCTGATCGACGGCTCCGGTTCTCTTGAACTCCGAACCTTATTCCGCTCCTGCACTGTAGCCTCCTGACAGCTCCAAGAGATCCAATGACCCCAGCACTTCATGAAATCGCCTTGGAGGATTTCACCTGTCCGTTTCTTTCCTATCGGATGTCCGAAGTGACAAACCGCTCCTTCAACAGAACTTGTCACCCTGCACGCAAACCTTGCGGCGCTCTGTGTAGCTTCGAAGACACAAATTTCTTCCACTAAGCTTCAACAACTTTGAAGGACTATTCCTCCTGAGCTTCGACGACTTCAGTTCCCTCAGGAAGAAGTTCTTGCACGCACTCCTTGCGGCGAATCTTCAAACACGCTAAGTGTTGAAGCTTTTGATCCTGCGCACTCCTGCAACAGAAATCTTGATTTCCCTTTGCTCAGAATCACAATTCTGAGACTTCATCCAGCCTGCGCACGCCTTTCACGGCTCTGGTGCCCAACCTGCACTTCTTGGAACTTAGTACAAAAAGTTCTCTCTACTTGAACCCTCCAGTCACGCACTCCTTGCGGACAAATTCAACTGCACTCCTTGCAGGAATTCTCTGGTTCAAGATAGAAACAATTGAAACTAACTCCTCATTCTCACAGACTTGACTTCAACCATGAAATCAAAAATACAACATATAAAAGCAAATGTATGACAAGAAGCAAACATTCAAGAGCAGAATATCAACAATACACAGAGAATGACACAACCATGGAAATTGAATCAAAGCTTTTGTCTATTAATTCAATGTCTGTACATGGAAGTTCTTCATACACTTCTCTGCTGCTCTCTCTTCAGAATGCTTCTGTTCTCAACTATCTTACAATGTACAAAGGAGGGTGTCTATATCCCGTTTCCCTCTCGAGATCTAAAGCTATCAAATTTAGAAATAAATTCCTATCTACCTTTTCATTAAATATATTAAATGCCTCATCTACCTAAGGACGTGAGCTATCCGCTCAAGGTCCATTTACAATATATAAGTGTGCTTCATTAAATCAATACATTAATGTTTGCGCAACAATATCAAAGTGCTTTCAAAAAGAAGTTTGTGTTGGCTCGCTTGACGTGGGCGATGCTCCTGCATCAAAGATTAGTACTCATAAATGACACTGGGGCTTCGTTGTTTTCATCATCCTTCTGAGTCAAAAATGCAACTAACGATTGGTCGAAGGCGAAAGTATAAAGGAAAAAGTCTCTATTGAAATCGGGACTTCGCAACACCGGGGCCCGGGATATAACAAATTTGATATTATTGAAGGTGTCTTTTCGCTCATCATCCCACTTAAATTCAACATCCTTATGAATCATCTTTTGTAACGGTTTGATGATTTCTGCGAAGTCGGGAGTGAACTTCCTCACAAAATTGATTTGCCCGAAAAAGGACTACATAACTTTCTTGTTATGGGGTAATGGAAGTTAAGCTATGGCCTTAATCCTTTACGGGTCTATGTGAATCCCTGCTTGAGATATAATGTGACCTAACACCTTACCTTACTCAACACCGAAGATAGTTTTCTTTGGGTTTAAGGATATATCGTATTTCCTACACCTTTTGAAAATCTGAGTTAGGTGTTGGATGTGATACTCTCTATTCTTTGAATAGATTGTTACGTCATCTAGATACACTACCACACATTTATTGATTAGTCCCTGAAAATCCATGTCCATGGCCCTTTGGAAGGTCTCTCATGCATTAATTAACCAAAAAGGCATACATTTATAAGCGAAGGTTCCCCATTTAGTTTGGAAGATGGTTTTTAAACAATCTTCCTCTGAAACCAGGACTTGGTTGTAACCTGAGAACCTGTCTAGTAGAGAGAATATCTCCGATCCAGACACGGTCTACAGGATTTGTTCCATCAATGGGACTGGGTAATTGTCTTTTTCTGAAGATCTGTTGAGGTTCCTAAAATATACGCATAGGTAGATTTATTCGGACGTTTTCCTCACCGGAACAAGTTTTTCTACCCAGGTGGAATCCCTAACCTGGAAAATGATCTTGGCATCTAAAAGTTTCTTTAATTCCTGATACATGAGAGGTTCCAGGGATGGGTGATACTTTCGGAGCTTATGTTGGAAAGGTTTCACTTCAAGTTTTAACTGGATGGTGTGTTGAATGATGCAGGTATCATATGTTTTCAAATCCCTATAGGACCATGCGAAGACATCCTGGTATTGTCTGAATAATTTGAGGTAATATTTCCTCTCTTCCTTAGATATAGTCTTGATGTGATTCACATTCTTTGGGTTTTCTGGGGTCCCAAGGTTTATAGTTTCATGCAGAGGACAAGATCTAGTAGTCTTTGCATTTTTAGGTCCCTTAAATCGCTCTTTCAGATCAAACAGATTTTCAATATTAGCTACCCCTTTCAGGATTGTGTGAGCCTTCGATTTATCCATAGGTTGTCTTGTCCGAGGATCAGTTTCTATTGATTTCTCTTGGAATTCTTCGTCGTCAATAGCGAGATCTTTGAAATTGTCTTGGTTGGTTAAGAAGTTTATAATCTTTTCATCTCCTTCAAAGACTTTCCAATTGGAAATGTTATTAGGTACCGATAGTTTGTAGAGCATCTCCACAGTGAATCGAGAGGCTTCATAATCCTCTAAAGGCGACAACCTAGAAGCGGTTGTGGCAGGGGAGTCAGCAAGAATATTTTTTTCTTTAGGGATCGTTGTGATATTGAAATCTTCAAAGTTCTCTATTAACCTATGCACCTCCTACTAATAGTTATTCAGGTGAGGATAATTGTAATGTATAATATTCCTTACTTGTCTAACAATAATTTTAGAGTCTCCGAAAACTTTCAATTCTTTGACATTCAAATCTATGGATTTCTTTAATACTTGTTCCAAAGCTTCATATTCGGTAGTGTTGTTGGTACATTTGAACTCTAGCCTACAAGACATGAAATGAAGTTTAACTTTAGGATCGATGAGGATGCACCCTACTCCTGACCCTTCTTGCGATTTAGATCCATCAAAATAGAGGGTCCAAATTTATGAGCAAAAATCGCTCTTTTCATTTCCCTTATTAGTTTCTTTCTCTCTGACCTTTTGTTCCACAAGCTCTAGCATAGGGTTTTGACAGAATAGGGTGTCTCCTGTCGGTATCGGTGATTTCTCTTGGAAAAAAAATTCATAGTTTTGGGTAAGAGGAACATCGGACAAGAGAGGAGCGAAGTTTCCGAAGTAGGAATCGCAGGAATAATTACCCAGTATGGGGAAATCTATGGACGAGGGTTCGTTTGAGATTTCTATATCAGTGACTGTATGTTTCAGATATCTTTCCCTATCAATTCTGATCATGTTCTTGTATCCCTTCAGTGGTAGCCAAAGGTGTGCCTAGTCTGTACTGAAGTACCTGTTTATCATTTCAGACTAATCTCGACTCATTAATAGCCCATATGCCTCTGGGATATCTACTACGATGATGTAAATCACTTGCATGAACATGGGGTGTGTTGATATTCTGATCATCACATCTTTGATTTCTCCTATGACCTTGACCTGGGTCCTATGTAGTTGTATGACATGTTTATCACTTTTGAGAGGTGTATGTCTAGTTGTCAGATATTTACAAAGATGATAACCCGCCAAGAAGATACGATCTTAAACTTGTTGGGTATGTGTTATATTATTTACTTGTGTTTGTGTGGGCACATTAGATATGACAACTGCGTCTGCGTTGGGCATTTTTTTCTATTTTTAGTGGATTTTGCTATTTTTAGCGGTTTTGTAAATTAATCTCGGATTAAGGGATTAGGGTTTTGGTATCTACAAAATACCTAAAAACATTGTATATATATTGTATGGTGAGTGATGAAATTCGATATAATGAATATAAGAAAGGTTTTCCTGGTTTAGGGTTTCCGGTATAAATATTTGTGTACTATGTGAATGAGCCATTGATTAAATTATGTTTTGCTTAAGAATCTATATGCATTGCTTTACTTCACAGGTTTAAAACTTACATCTGGGATATCTACTCTGATGATGTCAATCACTTGCATGAATGTGGGCTGTGTCGATATTCTGATCATCACATCTTTGAGTTCTCCTATGTCCTTGACCTAGGTCCTGTCTAGTTATATGACATGTTTACCACTTTTGAGAGGTATGGCATTTAATGTTTTGAAAATAGACAAAGGAATAACGTTGGAAGACACTCCATAATATACCAATCAGTTATGAAGGTTTCTATTGAAGACTTTGATCGTTAAGAGGAAAGGTGGGACAAAAGGATTTTCCTTTCTATCTCCCGAATAGGCATTCACAGTTGGTTAGCCCACCAGATCTGCGGGAGACAGATTTTTTTCTGGACCATTACCCACCGTCAGTTTTTCTATTGGATTCAAAGCTTGTAACAAAAAGTCCTTCTACTGAGGAATCCTGCATATGTCCATAAATGATATATCAGCCTTTAGCTTCTTCAAATATTTGACCACATTGTAATATAGTTTGGGCGATTCCTGGGTATGAATGTGTATAGGATTTTTACCGAGAGAGAAATATGTTTTCGGGCGATTGGGCGTTAACTTACTTTTCAAGGCTTGGGTGACGTCGGTATATTTCGAGCTAGGTGTAAGAGCCTAGTTTAACAAAGCCAATTTTTTTTTGTAAATTTAAACATTAAGATTATTCAGCATAAGCAATAAGCAATTTCATTTAGCATTTCGACGTATAAGCAATAAGAAATTTCAATATTGAGCATATAAGCAACAGAAATTTAAATTTATGAACAAAAATATAATAAATTACATAACAACCACATAACCCAACAAATTCATGAATATAGATACCTCTGGCTGATGCTATTTTCCCAATATCCGGTTGTCCTCTCTGCTGCTTTGCCCAAAACTCTGCATGATGCTCTGACCAAACCTTGCCCAAAACCGACTAACCACCCAGCTAGCTAGGAGCAGCCTATCTAGCTCCCTAGCTCTAAGATTCCGTGAGGATTCCTGGCCCCCGATCCCAAAACTCCCAGCAACCTCGTGCCCCCCGCAACAGTTCACCCAAACTCCAAACCAGAAAATATCCCCCAGAAAATATAGTCCTCTCCTCCAATAATTCTCCTCTCCCAAATTTTCATAATCCATTCCCGAAGGCCTCTGCCCAGTCATATCCCCCCCATTCACTGACTCCTACCCTCCTTTAATGCCACCCACCTTATCCCTCCATTTATTACCTTATCCTTTCTTTTATTACCTTATCCCTCCACTCAATGCTTCATCCCCCCTGCATACGTAAAGTTTTATAATAAATAAATAAAAATTATTAAGCTCTTAATTCATTACCCAAACCTTTAATGAGTTAATTAATTAATTAATCAACAGATATAAACAATTATATAATTAATTAATATTATTAATAAATAATCATTGTTTAACTAAAATATATTAGGACAGTTAATTATTTAATTAACTATACTTGATAAACCCTATGCAACTATTTAACTAGGGTTGT
>JZKD02S0350658.1:166948-178649 GCA_000966675.3 Picea glauca
AATCAACAGATATAAACAATTAATAATTAATTAATTAATTAATTAATATTATTAATAAATAATCATTGTTTAACTAAAATATATTAGGACAGTTAATTATTTAATTAACTATACTAGGTAAACCCTATGCAACTATTTAACTAGGGTTGTTACACCAGGCGGGCCCTTACTACGTGTATCTACCACCGAAACTTCTGTGGGTTGCTCTTGAGACTCAAAGAGGTCTTCAGATGGCATGACCAGGTCAGGGTCCCATATCATCATGGTTGTATCTCATGGTGGGTCAATCTCTTCCTATTCAACAATATTCATAACTGAACTCCTTGGTTGTTCGGTTAGGGAGACTTCGTCTAGAAACCGATTGGCCTTCAAATTCATGGCATGTACCCATTGGGGGAAGTCTCTTTCGAAGTGTTTTTCCTGATGATAAGCACAAAAAGAATCAGACGCAACATTCCCTAGATCAATATTTAAGTTAGCTGGGGGAGGTTCAATTGCTTTGAAAGGCTAGTTCCCTTTAAAGAAAGGTTATAGGGCCTTTGGCCTAGGTTTCTCTCTCCTGCATTTCTCTTCATGTCTATGATCTCATTTTATAATATATTAACCATGCGTTGTATATCTTCTATGTCTCCATTACCCTTGTCGGAAGCCTGTTCAGTCGGTTTCCCCGGCGGTCTAGTTATAAGGAGTCCTCTCCTGGGAGGGGGATGGGATTATTTCTTTGCTAGAGAGGCCTGGCCTTCTTTACATCCTTTCATCTGGAATTCTATTGTCTTGGCCTCTTCAAAAAATTTCTCCAGGGTTTTCTTAGCGGCTCTCTTTACAAACAGAGAAATAGAAGCCGGGAGTGTGTTAGCATAAACCTCGATCTGCAACTCTTGAGTTGGTTTTTCCGTGGGCTGGAATTTGTTTAATATGGTCGTGAATCTTCGATTGAAATATTTGACCCTTTATTTCGGACTCATGGTGGCTACGAACAACTCAGACATTAGAGCTCCCGTAGTAGTTTTCTCCATAAATTTATCTAGAAAATCTTTCTGGAACTTGGTCTAGCTATTTATAGATCCTACTGGCAGATTGAAATACCATGTGGAAGCTGAATTTTCAAATATGTAGGGGAAAATTCTGTAAAATACATCTTCATGTTGAACATTCATGAGTCTAATCGCGAGTATGAACTTCGTGATATGATCTTCAGGTAGACCTGAAGTCTCGGGGTCGTACTTGGGAAGCATCTTTTCCGGGTGCCGGGGAAGATTATGTACTCATCCAGGGAAGGCCATGACGTCTCCGACCAACCAAGGTTGGTTGTTCTGAAGAGGGATTTCCCCTTCTTCCTCAAGGTTATTATTATCTTCCATACCTTTGGAATATGAGTCAAACTCCTCTTCTTTCGAAAAGTTGTTTGGCTCGGAGATGTCGTTGGTTGGCATTTCAGTTATCAAATCAAGAGGTTCTTGGATTTTGGTAATCGCAAAATCTATTAAGTATTCTACAGAGTGTATGAAAACCTCATCGAGAGTGCTAACCACTGGTATGCTTTGTTGTTTTCTTCAAGGGAGTATGGGAGATAAGGACAACGCACCGATTTTCCGGGTGTAGGCTCTTGTGATTCTCCTGAACTGATTTAATTCATCATGAGGAAGGGCGTAAGGTATTTCAGTGTGAAAAGGTTCTTCCTTGGGCTGGGGTGAGTTACCCACTTCAGGAGTACTCAGTGTGTGTGCATTTTCTGTTGAATAAATAGCCATGCATGTGGGCCGTTACGAATCTGTAGGCTGTTTGAAATGCTATATAAAATATATATTCATCCATTCATTCTCAGGCCCTCCTTCTAGCGCCAATTCTATTGATGGGTCTTAAATCCCTTACATCAACAATAGGAATGAAACCTACCACCGAGGCCCAATTAGATTATGCAATGTTTGAATATGGAATGATTCTCCAGATCTTGCGATCTGACCAATTTATCGATGGCCTTTGTGTTTTCTTGTGAAGTCTCTTCCTTCATTTAGGACTATTCTCTTCTGTATTTTCTCTTGGGTGGGACTAGTAGGAGAAATGCAAGCTAGTATAAACCAACTTGACAGTAAAGAAGATTAATTTTTAACTATTGGGGAAGAGGCTGAGCTTGGGATAACCCGATGCTCAAACATGTAGACAATGATTCTATACCACAAGCCTAGTACTAATACATCAACCATGTGAGCATCCAATTACTGTCTGAGAAAATAGTTATCAGAAAGAGAAAAACACATATGTAATAAGATAATGGCAAGCAAAATAATTCATCTACCATAACTATTAATCACATAATAATACAATGATTTTATATTCACCAGTAAAGAAAAGAACATCAAAACATTGCACCAGATAACTTGACAACATAATTAATTTCTCTTACTCATTACTGCATCATTCATGAAACATGATAGGAAGTAGTTCTTCTCCAAGTCCAATCACATGCATCTGATGAAAATAGTTTGTCTTTGGTCTAGAAGGACTCCTCAATTCATAGCAGCTTCAAAATAATTCTTAACAACCAAAAAAGAAAGAGTTCTTACAACAACCATCGACCTCTAACTAATTGATCGATGTATTTATTTATAATATAAAGTTTAACTGAAATTAACAGCTAAGTGCAGTTTAAGAAAAGCAAAAATTGTTACATGGCATTATCTTATAACAGTTTCATTAACAGTCAACCCGAGATATTTCTTGGAAAGGGTGAATTCTCTCATATTCATTCCAGTTGATAAATAGTTCTTCACAAATTTGGGCCCATCGAAAGTTGTGTTGTTCCATCGGAGTTGCATATATTTCCCTAATGTCTACTGCATGTGCTTGGTACTTTACGAGACTGGAGTTCAACTGTTGTAGCATGGTTCGGGCCCTGATCAGAGGTTTTGTGAATCATTGCACTTTCCCTGGCCTCACATCGATCATCTTTGTGAGCTCTTCGATCCATAGAGAGTCCTATTTGGCATGCAAATTGACTACGTCGCTTAAGTCGACAAATTTTTCGGGGGTGATGAACTCGGGAAGCCCGGCATCCTTCATTATTTTGTTAATTTTATCCCAGTGCTTCTTGCATCTGGCCCATTTCTCTTGGATCTCTCGGTGTAGGTACTGATACATCTTAGCCCAGTACTCGGTTGATCACTTCATGCGATTAAAACTACTTTTTCCCACCATCTGAATGCCATGTTTTTCCTTTATGTCGGCCCTGTTGGACTACCTCGATGTACTTAAGTATTTCTATTGCTTGTTGCACCCTTTCATACCATCGCTCCATCTCCTTGCATTTTGTGAGTGCCATGAGAGTGTCCTCCTGGAAATCATCCATGTTCGTGGTTAATAGGTGTCTTTCCTTCTTGAACTCATCGTAAGCTTCTTCGAACTCACCTTTTAGATACACTGCAGTCTACATGGCGCCTCTATAGTATTTGGCAAAATGACGCAAGTGTTCGAGATCCTTTAGGGCGATGACTAGTTCCTTTTCATCTCTCCTGGATCTATCCAAGGTGGCATCCAAGAGGGCCTTTCCCACGCCGATCAGTTCATTCATCTGGGCGTCTACTGTTTTGATTAAGTTCTCCTCTATAGTAACCAAGATGGAGTGATCCAATGTGATCCTTCTTTTCTTTGCAGTCCTTTGAACGATGGCCTTTCTCTTTTGATCGTAGGAGATCACATTGATATTTGTTACCTCATCTACCAGCTCTGGTATCTACTGATCACTCCATGTGAGTGTGTTTCCTAGGCTACTGGTGGTGTATATTTGTTCAAGATTGGGCGCTTGAACTTCCTTGATGTGCCTCGTGGGTCCAGATTTTACTCGTTTCTCGTTGGGGATTTGGGTATTGGGCAGAATAGCGATCTCGGGTACATACTCGTCACTTACTTGCTCATTGGCCACTGAACCGTTGATTCCATTTTGCAAGGATTCTTTCTTTGATTCCTCCGATTCAGGATTGTCCTCCAGATCTGCTTTGGTTTCTGATGCATTGGGTCCCTTTTTGTCAAAGCCACTTTCAAATTCTGTTTCCTCTTGCGATACCTCCTTGTCTTGAACTTCAGGCTCAGGGGAAGAAGTCTTCCCATGACCTTTTTCCTCTTGTACACGCACATGGGTGTCGTGAGATGGCTTCGATCTCTCGTCGTCACTATATATATGTATAATCTTGCTCAGGGGATTAGGCGCTTATGTTTCTATCCACACCTGGTCTATATCTGGTTGAATTGTCCCACCCACCAAGGGATTGATCGACGATGTTGTGGATTCACGATTTCCTAACCCATTGGTGTTATCGGGATTTATGGAACCGGGGCCACTTGGCTCCGTCGGGCTGCCTTCTCGGATACCAGTTGGAAGCGCAGGTGTTATGATGAGGTATGAATCATCCTGCATTCGCTTCATTAGCAGTTGGCTTTGCTGCCACAAAATTTCACCCATCCCCTATGCAACTTGAATTTCAGGGTAATCCCTGGTTTGTACTAGGGATTCCTGATAATCCCCTACCGCTTCGATGTCTATTTGGGGATTGCCCATTTCTTCGCCCGGTTCAGATGCTACCATTCCTTCCCGGGTCTTTAGAATCTCTTGAGTTGTTTGCTCCAAGTACGCCACTTACTCTTCCCAACTCATGGCCTTGAACTTGGTTGTTCGAGGATCAAGCATCCTTCCCGCCACCTCATTCTAGTCTTGAGCATTTTTGGTGAAAATTTCATCTTCAAACCGGTCATGGGCATAAGGCCAATAGGATGATACCTGTAATGCGTGTTGTAGGACTAGGCCCTTGGGATCTTGTTTGCGAAAACGACCAGTTTTGAACCGGAATTCCAATTGGCTTAGCCCTTCTTGTTTAGAAAGTGCGGTGTCTTTGAACATGTAGAAGCCAATATGAAACCCATAAGGTATGAAGGCTCACTTCTTGTCTTTTACTAAAGTGGAATTATATCCTTGCAGAATGGTCTGATAGAAAATTTCCCCTAACACTAGTCAATTAGGAACATATATGGGTAACAAATGGGGTGCCCCTGTGGTGCTGAAAACCTTGATCTAGGTCTTGCGTTCATCTAGATACCAGTGAACTACTTTTGATATAACCTTTTTTTATTCATCTGACAACCTTGGGCACTCTTTCTTGAACATCAAATAATGAATGTGTGCAATAAATTGGTCACAGATAAGAGAATAGGATTTTTTGTACCTATTTTCCCATAAGATGTTGAAGTATACATGGACTGGGAGTTCAGAGGAGTTCTAGTTTAAGTTCATTCCAGAAAAACCATTCCTGGCGTAGATGACGTCCATCAGATATGAGGCCATGTAGAAGGAGAGATTTTCTCCCTCTTTTGGTGTTTGGGCTTGTCGTATACAGGTACTTATATTTTTGGAGATGATGGCACCCTAATTGAAGCTCATGCCTAAAATGGCCACCGTATAAGCTAGAGGCATCCAAGCCTCTAAAAACTAGGAATAATCTTTATCCCCATGTAACCTGCAGAGAAGAGCCATTAGGTATATGTATGGCTCCCTTAGATTAGTCGTCGGATACTAGCCAACAGTCCAGTTTGTGAATCTTTTGTCTTCCCTCCACCACGATGCCATGATTTTACTGGTGTTGTGTGCTGCATAGAAACTTACAACGAAATCAGTGCTCATCTCTTCTTTTGGCTCCCTCAGATTGTAGTAACTTTGGACCTCTGAAGGCAAGAAAACCTCGACACATTTGTCGTTATCGTCATTAATCAAACATTTTTTTCATCAGTGTGGTCAATGAGCCACTTTAGGAGCTCAATGAAAGGGAACACCGAAGTCCGGCTTGCCACCATGTGTAGATAAGCCTTACGGATATTTGGGAGGGCATAATCATCGAGTCTTCTTGTATCAGGGTCATTGTGTGAGGTATACTCGAGGGGTTATTCCCTCTTGATTTTATTGAAAAATTCTTCCCAGTGAGGGACTGCAGCTTTGGCTCGAATGTTCGCCTCTGTGTCTCCGAAGGTTGGGGGCTGGACGAAGGCCTTCTTGTTGGTTGTCTTAATGACGGGCACCGTATTTGGAGCAAATTCTAATTTCATTGCAAATGTTGGGGAGGGGACCTCTCCTGCTTCTGGTTCTTGCAGCTTTGGCGCTCTTGGGGATTTCTTGGTGGAGGGTTTCTTTGGAGGTATTGTTCCTTCAATTTAAATGGCCCTTTAAATAGGTGTACAGAGTAGCATTGGCTGGAAACATATAAAATGAAGCGTAAAACAAAATAGCGGATACATACTTATAATGCTTGCTAATATAGTTGTCTAATAGTCACTGAACCTTGGACACCTTCTTCGGATTGTTAGCCTCGCTCTTCTGTGTGTTCTGAACGCCTTTCCACACATAATAGGTTCATACAGAATAATCCAAAATAATGTAATGGGATGGGTCCTATCAGTCGTATCAATCGGTTATGCAAGTAATGAACTTAATTCAAAAAAAACTACCATCGGATATCTACAAATAAATTCTAACTCAGTTGACGACGGAGGTGCGGAGGGAGATGCATTGTATCGGCAGGCTTAAATGGTCCCTTTTGATTTGCGCATGAAACAACAACTAATGCACAATCTATGGATCAACTAACACTTTAAATGCGTTGTACCTAACATATCTAAGGGATAAACATCTAATCACGTTGTTTCTCTCCAGTGTATAGATAGGGGATCGACTACTATATTTGTGTATATTTTCATTAATGTGCTCCTAGTAAACACTCCTGACGCTGATGTTATCGGGGATTGGGAAAAGTTTAAGACCGTAGCTTCTTGGCGGCTTATCATCTTTGTAAATCTATGACGTCGAAATGGTTTTGAGAGTCAAGGATCGATGGTACCACTCTTCTCCTTGCGCGATGCTTACTCTTCTTGTTTTTTATGTCGATGCCAGATGAATCGGTCTTCGGCGATATTCTTACTAAAGCTCATTCACAAAAAGAGAGGGACTTTCATCCACCAACGCTGATGAAGATCGGTCTTCGGCAGTATTGGTTTTCACGAACATTTCTTATCGCACTTACATCTCCCTGATGTCGAATCCCTTAAGCACATTCAGAGACGTTGTGACTGTTGATTTCTTAAGTAATTGTTAAATTAGTCTCCTTTAAAACTAAGGTGATTTTTTATATGTTCAGGCAAACTTTACACAATTCAAACATGAAAACATAAAAGATAAGCACGGACAACATTTTTATACTAAAAAAGACAGTGCAAAGGATTAAGCGGTACCCAAAAAGTATAAAATGGTCATAGAATGTTTTAGGGTCTGTTGAGTGCTCAACAAGTATCTGAAGGGGTTTTTAACCTCTCTAATTGTTGCAACTCTATATTATTGGGGCCTTGTTGCAGGTGCTTCTGAATTTCATAGAAGCTCTACAGTAGCACTGCATTCAACTCTGCATGCTCAGCCTGAGCTCTCATGATCCTTTCATTATCTACCTTCATACTTTTGGCAGTGGCTACCAAATATGGAGGGGTTTATCTATCCCTCCGACCATCAGATTCCTTGTCTATGAAGTGTGTTGTGTTTTCCATGTTGCATTGTACCATTCACTTCCATTGGCATGTGTGCTGAAATAGAAAACATTGTTATCCATTACATGAATCATCATCATAGCCTTGGTGACCCATTCAATCCTAGAGTTGGAACTCTAGTTCTAATACCACTCTGTAACACACCCAACCCCCTAACCCTCACTTAGGATAGTGGGATGTATAAATTTCCTCATTCGCTTCCATTGGTCCACATGTTTAAATAGAAAACATTGTTATCCATTACACGAATGATCCTCATAGCATGCATCTTGGCAAAGTAAAATATTTCTTAACAATTTCAAGCATCCTTAGTGACCCATTCAATCCTATAGTTTGAACTCTTTCTTTAATACCACTCGGTAACACACCCAACCCCCTAACCCTCACTTAGGCTAGTGGGATGTCCAAATTTCCTCTTTTTCAACTCAGTTCCTTCTCAAAAACAATTCTCATAGGTGGATTCTTCTCATCAAGAGCTCTCCGATGACATTATCCACGCTGAAAACTGAACTCTAAATTAAAATTCACAACCTCCCAAAATTTTTGGACTTCTAGTGGACAATTCCACCTCATCGCCACATGGATCCTTGTCACTCATACCATCGAAAGTGGCACTAAATTAGACTCTGACGTGGAACTTTCCACTTGGACCATCAGTTACTCAATATCAACAACTCCAAACACTTGGGCTTATCTTTTTCGTCATCAAATTCCTCCTTCTTTGGAGCAGTGAATAACCTCAACCTTCAAGTTCTGACGAAAAACCTTTTGAGGGATCTATCTCTGGATCTAACGAATATTGGACCTTGACATCCAATGGCTCTAATCACATTGGTACCTTTGACTTGAACAATGATTAACTTCCTCCCATCAACCCTTTTTAGGGTGAACCTACACAACCTTCAGCGAATCTATGAATGAGATTTCATCTCTCCTACTCATTGATCAACGAATGTCATTTTACCCTCTTTTTCATCATCTCATCCTTTTTTCCTCACTTTGGACCTCTATATGTCATCTACCGATGAACAGTTGGGATATATAGACCTACAAATATGATGACCATGATTTACAGTGAAGACCTAAAGGCCTCCTCACCTAACAGGGCCACTCTCATTCCATTGACCCATAAGTTATCAACAAATATCACCCCTCGAGACACGCTAGCTGCCAAGCTGCCATCCTAATCAACATGTCGTCACTATCCCTTTTGCCTCACTTAAGCGAGACTACAATGATCCACGACTGAGATTTAATCTCTCCCTTACACTGATCGACGTTTCTTGTTCTTTCTCAGGCCTTAATCATTGGCACTGTCTCATCATCATTGGAGCTCCCAACTCCAACTCTTGGTCACTTTAACAACTCGGATTCCCAATGAATGGTATCGATTTGACCATTTCATCGAATTAACAACTATCGATGGTTCTAGTAAATATTCATCATCATACCCTCTCTTTCCCCACTTGAAAACTCGAAACTTTAGACAACCTCATCCATCTACATATGGCTAAGATCCATTTTCCATACCAAATTGACAACTAAGAATTTCCTTGACTCAAATACAGGTTTCTCCACTGGGTAATGGTATTAAACTGGAACTTATCCAATATCAAGGGCTCTTTGAGGATTCTACCAGATCTTTAAGAGTTTTGGAGCTACTCTTAGTCCAACTACGGATTTTTTACTTCATCAAAGGGGACTTCTTACATATCTTGCAAACTTTCCACCTAAGTACTAGAAAATACCTCAAGATTAAATCCCTTTTCATCCATACAAGGATTCTTCTGGGACCATGGTATTTAGATCACCCTCCAAATGAAGATTTTGTCCATATCTTATAAATATTTCACTCAAGACTACACGACTCTTTTTACTACATATTATCCATCCAGTGAGCACTTAATTCCATGATTTATTAGATTGATAGAGAAAACAAACAATAATGTTCCATTTCACTCAGGAGTTCAACCATTCCATCCATGTTTTTCAGATTTAATAATCAAACCTAAAACAACATATTTATAGTATTAGACATCAAGCCAAGTTAAACACTTATCTTTTAATTGAATATGATAGCCAACCAACTGAATGAGAAAGGATGCATTTCCTCCCAACCATAGGCTATGTTGCAGAGTGCCTTCCTATAACATTTCACCCCCATTCCAGACTATTACATATAGGCTAAAAAATCGACGAACTATTATGACGATTGTGATAAAATCAATTTTTTTGTCGAAAAAAATTAAAAAAAATGAAATTTTACTGGTTTTTTTTTAAATTAGTCCCGATAACGTCGGATTTCCGACGTGTTCTAAGGTCGTCAGAAGTACGACGCCCAGTTCCGACACTTTAATATAGTCGTTTGTAGGTCAACATAATGGCCATTGACTTCGAAATGGTCAACCTTAATTTAGGGTTATAGTCGTCGGAATTCCGACGATGACGAATCTATAAATTAGTTAATTCGAACTGAATTTCAACTAATTTGTTATAGTTGCGACATATTTTATGTGTTATAGCTCTGCTAATCTTCATTTTTATGTGAAGGTTTTCTTTTTGATTAAGAGATCGAACTAATCTTTGATCTACAAAGCTTAGTTTTGTGATCATTGTTCAAGGCGTGCAAGAGGATTTTAGACTTTGAAGGTTAGTTAAATATTTTTTTTCTTTTGTCTCCTTTAATATTTTATAACCTTATACGTTTATGTAGATTTTATATCGTCTATGAACATGCTATTTTTTCCATGCTTATATGTGACTTGATCTCTTTCCCTAGTTCTATTATGTCATTTGATTATGTTACTTGGTTATGGTGAAGCTTTGAAGCTTATGTGGTAAAATATATTGTATGGTTTGGTCTATTGCATTTCAAGAATCGAATAGATATAGCACATCATCACTAAACTTTATAACATAATCGTCTCAATATTTTGGTTGTGGTGAAGAATGTGGAGATATTATGGACAAGGTGACGAGAGATTTTATTTCCCTTGCGCTAAATGCGGGAGAACAAAAGTCAGAAGAATTTTAATACAAACAATTGTAAGACATTGCAGAACCCATGGGCATGTTGAAGGTGGACCGAACGAATATCGTCCCTTGGTAAACTATATATTCATTATTATATCTTAATATTGATTGTATTTATAAAATTTTATATTGTTTAAATATTTCTTATGCAGTACACTAATTTTACATGACTGTTTGTAATTATAAAGTCAGGCTGCCCCCCTAAGTGTTCGAACACGCCAAGTACTAGAAGAAATGATGTTGTACTACAAGGTGCCGAGGAATTTGGAGTGTCGAATATTGAAGATCAAGTTAATGATCCTATGGAAGAATATGACAATAATAAAAATATAGTTGAAGACGATGGGACAAATGAATTGATCCAAGACTTGTTCTCTCGACCGGATGACGATGATGATGAGTACATTGGTGATCTTGATGTACCTCTGTTAGAGAAGGCAAGAAAACCACTTTATGAAGGTTCAAAAGAAAATCTTCGTTCTGCTACATTATTGTTGGCGAACTTAAAGGTTTTGAATGGTTTGTCAAACAGTTGTATGACACAGATCCTAAGGTATGTAATATGGTTCATCATCACGTATACATAAAGGTTGATTTTTTTTGCTTGTTTTTAGTTTTAATTAATGTTTGAAATAAGAATTAAATATTTACAAATTATAACATTCTTTACACTAATTACTTATTTTTTATGTCATAGATTGTTAGGTGAATTTCTGTTACCATCGTCAAATATTTTACCTCCCACATACCGATATTTAAATGCCATTACGAAAGAAATTGGAATGGAGTATCAAGCTATAGATGCATGTCCCAATGATCATATTATATACTATGGACAACATGCGTCAAAAACATAATGCCCGCAATGTCAGACCAGTAGATATCGAACCGATCAACTAACAAAAAACGTGCCTCGTAAGGTTCTTTGTCATATTCCCATAATTCCACGTTTGCAACGACTGTTCCAGTGCAAAAGCATAGCACAGTTTATGGATTACCATGCACATAATAGAAGTGGAGATGGTGTTCTTCGAATGCCTGCAGATGGTTATGCATTTAAGGAAATTGAGGAAAAATGGCCAGTTTTTAAAGATGA
>JZKD02S0350658.1:197720-213283 GCA_000966675.3 Picea glauca
TCTTCCACTTGACCAGATACTCAAAGTATTCTTTTCTTCTGGTCTTTTTACTGACTCTCTTGTCCAGTATGCACTCCATATGTGGCTTATCTCCAACCGGCATCTGCTTCGTCCACTAGATCACTGGGTGCTCATTTCCAGTCTTTGTTTCTTCAGCCTTATATGGGTACAAATCCGAGATATTGAATATCGTAGAAATTCTGATCCCATCGGGTAATTCAATCTCATAAGCATTTGCCCCGCATTTCTTCAAGACCTTGTAGGGTCTGATTTTCTTCATCTTCAATTTATTATACGTTCCTCTCGAGAACCTTTCCTTCCTCATATGTGCCAGAACTAGATCACCAATCTCGAACTGAAGTTGTCTTCTATGTTGATCGGCTCTGCGCTTATACTCTTGGCTTGATTTTAGCAGTCACTCCTTCACCTGGCTGTGAATTTCTTTCATTGCCTCAGCGAATTCTTCTGCACTAGCACTCCTAGTCGCAGTCTGTTCTGAATCCCTCAGTTTAGAAATTCCTCTCGGCTGCATGCCATAGACAACTTGAAATGGACTCTGCCCTGTGCTCCTGTTGACTGAGTCGTTATACGCAAACTTTGCCTGTGGCAATATATTGTCCCATTGGATGTGGTGTTCTGTCACCAAGCTTCTCAGCAAGTCTCCAAGACTTCTGTTCACCACTTCTGTCTATCCATCCGTCTAAGGATGATAAGCCGAACTAAATGCCAAATTAGTTCCCAACTTCTTCCATAAGGTCCTCCAAAAATGCCCTATGAACTTTGTGTTTCGGTCCGAAACTATACTCTTCGGCAACCCATGAAGTCGAATGACCTCCTTGAAAAACAGATTTGCAATGTGAGTTGCGTCACTGGTTTTCTGACATGGGATAAAATGTGCCATCTTGGAAAATCTATCCACCACCAGAAAGATTGAATCAAATCCTCTTTGTGTCCTTGGAAACCCCAACACAAAATCCATGCTAATCGCAACCCATGGCCTCTCTGGTATGGGCAATGGTTGATAAAGTCCTTCATTCTGCTTTCTTCCCTTCGAATGCTGGCAATTTCTACATTGGTCTACAAATATCTTGACGTCTGCTTGCATTCCCGGCCAAAAATATGACTCGTTCAATTTCACGAACGTCTTGTCATGACCAAAGTGCCCTGCCAATCCTCCATTGTGTTTCTCCTTCAACAGATTCTCCCTCATGGAGCATTTTGGAATACACAGTTGATTGCCTCTGAATAGTAATCCTTCCTAGATCATGTATTCGGCCCACTAGCTCCTGTCTCTAAGAACTGGATTCTCAGTTGCTTCATACGCCTCTCTGAAATCTTGATCATCAGCGTACATGTCCCTGAGATCATCAAAACCCAACGTTTTGACTCGGAACTCCTGCAAAAACAAACACTTCCTGCTCAAAGCATCAACAACTTTGTTAGCAGTACCAGAAATATGCTTAATCACAAAAGTGAAATTCTGCATATACTCAACCCATTTGACATGTTTCTGATTCAACTTCTCCTGTTGAGTCACAAACTGCAATGCATGATTGTCACTGTACAAAACAAATTCTTTCAGAATCAAGTAATGCCTCCATTTCTTCAATGCTTGTATGATAGCATAGAACTCCTTATCATAAGCGGAGTATTTCAATTTCGCCTCATTCAGCTTCTCGCTGAAGTATGCAATAGGCCTGTCTTCTTGACTTAAGACTTCCCTAATTGCAAACCCACTTGCATCACATTTCACCTGAAATGTCTTCAGGAAATCCGGCAACACCAAAACTGGTTGTTCCGTAATCTTCCTCTTCAACAGATTAAAACTCTTTTCAGCCTTTGTTGTCCAGTGAAAAGACTTATGACGCTTCTTCACTGTATCCATCATCGCTGCGCTAATTCCACTGAAATTTCTGATGAATTTTCGGTAGAAACTAGCCAATCCATGAAAACTTCTCACCTCAAATATATTCCTCGGTGATGGCCAATTCTTGATTACCTCCACCTTATCTGGATCCATCCTCAAATCATTTGCAGAAATAACAAACCCCAAGCAAATGAGTTCTGTGTTCATGAATGAGGACTTCTTCATATTTATCAGCAGCTTCTCCTGCTGCAATTTCTGCATCACTGTGGCCAAATGCTTCAGATGCTCTGCTGTTGTTTTACTGAAAACTAGTATGTCATCCAAATATACAATGACAAATTTCCCGATGAACTCCCTTAGGACTTCGTTAATCAACCTCATGAAGGTACTCGGTGCATTTGTTAAGACAAACGACATGACAAACCATTCATACAACCCCTCGTTGGTTTTGAATGTTGTCTTCCACTCATCGCCTTCTCTCATGCGAATCTGGTGATATCCTCTTTTCAAATCAATCTTTGAAAAGTACTTTTCTCCACTTAAGAAATCCATCAGATCATCCATCCTTGGAAATGGAAATCTGTACCTGATGGTTATCTTATTGATCTCCCTCGAGTTAGTACACATCCTCCAGCCTCCGTCTTTCTTCGGACTGAGTACTGTTGGAACAACACATGGACTCAAGCTTTCCCTCACTAATCCTTTGTCCAATAACTCTTGGACTTGCCTTTTAACTTCTTCATTCTCCTACGGCGTCAATCTGTACGCGGATTTGTTTGGTAAACTGGCTCCTAGTATGAGATCGATATGATGACTCACACTTCTCATCAATGGCAACGAACGAGGTAATTCATCCACTACTATGTCAGCGAACTCTTCCAGTAGTTCATGAATCTCCTCTGGCAAATCATCCATTCTTGTGCTAGTCAGAACAATCCTCGGCTTTCTGACCACAATGAACTGTGGATCCTCCTTCTTATTAACCTTGGTAAGAAGTTCCTTCCCACTCATGAGAAGTACTGTGTTGCTTACCTCCGGCTTCACCTCCTTATCTTTAATTGGAAGCAACATGTGTGTCCTCCCATTATTTTCTAGGGTGTATGTGTTCATTCTCTCATCATGAATCACATTCCTGTCATATTGCCATGGTCTACCCAACAATAGATGACAAACATCCATAGGAATGACATCACATAGTATCTTATCATTATATCCCCCTATCTTAAATTCAACCAAGCATTGTTTTGTGACAGTTACCTGGTGTCCCTTTTGTAGCCATGAAACTTTATACGGTCTTGGATGACCAGTCATCTCCAGCTCCAGCTTTTCTACCATCTCTGTAGAAATGAGATTTTCCATGCTACCACTATCCACAATGACCTTGCATACCCTATCCTTGGTCTTGCAAGCAATCCTAAAAATTCTGGTCCTTTGGACCAAACTTTCCACCTCCTTCTCGGGTGTCAAAAGGACTTTTCGCATCATCAGCGATCTTCCACCTTCAGCGTCTTCTGCTTCAACATCCTGCCTCTGTGCCTCGGTGATGTGAGCTTCTCCAATTTCTTTCTTTTTCTCTGGACACTCGTAAGACTTGTGCCCATTCTTTTCGCATGTGAAGCATGTGATTACTCCACCTCTTCCTCTTCCTCTACCTCTGGTACGAGGAAACCTATTATTATCAGCATATCCTCCTCTCTGCTCAGTAAGTTGTTCTCTTTGCTCAGCGTATTTCCCTCGCTGTGAACTTCCACCTCTCTCTGTTTGAGTCTGAGGTTTCTTCCAGTCGTCCCTGGGCTTCTGGGTTCTTTCCTGGGCACCTAATTTGCCTCTGGGCTGACTTCTGCCTCGGTCCCTTTGGCCTTGCTTTCGGCTCAGCTTCTCTTCAGCTTTCAGAGCCATCTGATAAGCATTTTCCACCGTCCGGATGGTTACCATGCTCATCTCATCCTGGATATCATATCTCAGGCCATTCATATATCTAGAAACTTTCTCATCATCGCTCTCTCGATGACCTGCTCTGATGTTTAGTTTATAGAATTCCTCAGTGTATTCTTTCACTGTCATCAGTTTCTGTCTCAGGTTCTGCATTCTCCTAAACAGAGAAATCTGGTAATCCCTGGGGATGAATTTCGCTTTCATCTTCGCGATCATCCTGTCCCAGCTCTTGATCTTCTGCTTGCCCTTATAGCGTCTATCAGCTTGTAGTTCATCCCACCACAATGTCGCATGTCCCTTCAAGCGTGTAATAGCATGCTTGACTTTCTTGTCCTCTTCGACATATTCATAGTCGAAGTACGTATCGAGAGCTCTGATCCAGTCTAGAAGCTCCTATGCATCCAAGTTTCCCTTGTAAACTGGAATGTCCATCTTTTCTCTTGTACCCATCCTGGCAATAGCTCTGATCAAACTCTCGTTTGATGCATCTTTGACTGCAACCTCTTCTTCACATTTAGCCTCAACTTCGCTCTCGGAATCACTCAGATCCCCAGCACTAGCTGTGCATCTTTGCGCTGTCTCCATGTCTTCGAGTCTTGCTCGAAGATCATGCATTTGTCTCTCTATGACTAGATCTGCCATCTTCCTTCCTCTTCTCCTCTGCACCTCCCTATCCTCTGGATTGGGTGACTGCATGTCCCTTCTCCTAGGCAGCATGGTGAATTCTCTCCTTCTCTGCTACAAAAAGAAAAGACTCTTTCTGTGCTCTGATACCACTTTGACGCAGGCGCGCTTGCAAGCACATCCGCTCACAGGATCTTCTCTTCTCTTTTGGACCGAAGAGCACTAAGGCTCTTCTATTTCCCTATCGGGAAATCCGTAACCACAACAACCTCTCCATGGGATCTCCTCTTTACAATCAGGATATTGGACTAATTCTTGCGATCTCGCTAGTTCGTGAGTCGAAGCTTCCAACTCTTCCTTCCCAATCTTGCAATACCCGAACTGGCGATACGGTTATGGCTCCTTTCCTTGTCAGTTCCCTCCCCACATATAACCATAGGCTAGGGCCTAAGTATCAACGCCTCTCACAACTCGCACCTTTGTGAGTTCGTGAGTTGAACTCTCATGCCCTCCTGTTGTGATTTCCCGAGACACGATAGGTCAACACTGGGTTGACTCCTCCCTTGACGCTTTTTGCTACTCGCAACCTCACAGGTTGAAGCATCGAGCCTTCACACTCTTACCCCGCAAATCCTCGAGATGCGAGAATTCAATGGAGTGTTGAATCCTTTCTCCAGGCAATGCATGTCCACCCGTCAACCATGCGGGTCTCACCTTATGGCTCTACCACGTGTCCACACGAGCCTCGGCTCTCGGCACTTCATGACTTATGATGTCGAAAGTGACCCCTCTCAACCTCCGAAACCCCGAATGTGCGGTAGGTGATGGGGTTTCCGATCCAACGGTCCTCCTACAACCCAGATCCAACGGCTATCCTTCTTCCTTTCTCCTCGCGTATTCACGACTTGAAGTACCCAATGTTTGGTCCCTCACCTTGCGAACTTCTGAGTATGCGAGATCTCTCGATCTCTGCCACCTGTCCTCCTCAGATGGATGAATCCTGGTCTTCTCGCCACTTCGCCGCCTCTCGTGTCCTCATGCTTCGCGACTCTTGACACCAAGTTCTCAACCCTTCTACTCATGAAATCTTGACATACGATGTGCCATCTGTCCGCTTTCCGACTCCTGTGGCCCCACACCGTTCTCATAGTCATCAGGATATCGCGTATCACGATTTCGTGACTCCCTTTGCAATATTATGGAGTTTCAATCCCCAAAACCCCGATATGCAAATCCACGAACAGATCCGACGGTCCTTTTATGACTTGGATCAATGGCCCTGCCCCTCCTAAGTTTTTAACCTCTCGGGGATACTCGCAGTATCTCCCCTGCACCTCCTTGAGATCTGACGACTCACAGGATATCGTGAATCCTCCTCGGAGGATACCAACCGTCCGTCCGTCTTTAATGAAATCGGCGAAAAGACTCAAGTGTTCCTTCGTGGAACACGTCTACCTGCATGCAACTTGCAACGTCTGTTTAAACACTTTCCGACACAAGCTCCCTGTGTTTTTCTTGGTGTTTACTCGAAGGTTCTATACCTCCTGAGATTTTCCACAGCTTCAAGTTCTCAAAAAGAAACCTCTTGCTCGCACTCCTTGCGGCAACCTTCAAACACTTTCAAGTGCTTGAATACTTCAACTCTGCGCACACTTGCAACAGCAGCCCTTCAGCAGTTCACTCAGGTCCACAACCCTGAGATTTCACTCGGCCTGCGCACTCCTTGCACGGCTCCTGTGCCCAACGGAACTTGTGGGTGAATGAGAACAAAAGCTAAACTACCTAAGCCTTTTTGTCAATGCACCCCTTGTGGACAACTTCGACTGCACTCCTTGCAGGAACTCTTGCTCAGATAGAGAAACAATTGAAACTCATTCCTTCACCCTTTCAGACTCCAAACTCAAAGCATGAAATCATATACACAACATATAAAGCAAATGTATAACAGGAAGCAAACATTCATGAGCATATCATTCAACATCAATACATAGAGAACAACACAAACCATGAATCTGAATCAACACTTTCTATTAATTCAAATGCTTGTACATGGGTGTTCTTACATAGCTCTCTGCATGCTCTTTCTCTTCCTAAATTGATAATGTTACGATGCACAATGAGGGTGTCTATATCCCATTTCCCTCTTGTGCTCTAAAGTTGTCTAGTCTAGAATTAAATTCTATCTATTTTACATTAACTATTTTAAATGCCCCCTATCTATTAAGGACGAGAGCTAAAGGCTCGAGGTCCGATTACATCATACAAGTGTGCCTTTTCTTAATGGCTCATTTAAGAAAGCGCAACAACTTTAAGGTTATTTCAAAAATTGTGCAGGCTTGTCCAGCTGTTGTTTGGCTTCTGCGCTGGCTCGCTTGATGTGTTGACGATGCTCCTGCATCACCTTAGTAGGTAGAAGGCATTTAAAGTAGTTAATGCAAGTAGGTAGAATTAAATGTCTAGATTAGACAGTTTGAGAGTGCAAGAGGGAAACGGGATATAGACACCCTCATTGTGTATTGTAAAGTTAGTTGATGAAGTAGGATTGTAGGGAAGAGCATGCAGAGAGTTGTGTAAGAACACCCATGTACAGATATTTGGATTAATAGAAAGAGTTTGATTCAAATTCATGGTTTCGTGTTTGTTCTTTGTGTATTGATGTTGAATGATATGCTCATGAATGTTTGCTTCCTATTATACATTTTCTTTATGTGCTGTGTATATGATTTCATGTTTGAGTTTGTAGTCTGAGAGGAAGTGGGAATGAGTTTCAATTGTTTCTCTACCTGAGCTAGAGTTCCTGCAAGGAGTGCAGTTGAACTGTCTGCAAGGAGTGCGTTGACAAAGGACTCAGGTAGTTTAACTTTTTTTCTCATCCATGCAGAAGTGTAATTGAGCACAGGATCCGTGCAAGGAGTGTGCAGGCCGAGTGAAGTCTCAGGGTTGCGAACCTGAGCAAAGTATTGAAAGACTGCTGTTGCAGGTGTGCGCAGAGTCAAAGGATCTCAAACACTTAGAGGTGTTGGAAGGTTGTCGCAAAGGGTGCGAGCAAAAGGGTTTTCCAGAATACGCAGAGTCGTGGAAAAACTCAGGAAGGATAAGGCCTTCGAAATTGTTGAAGGGCAGTGCAGAGAAGTTATACCGTGAAGAATTAAGAAGGAGTCACAAGTTTGCGTGCAGGTGAACGAGTTTTCACGGAGGAATACTTGGTTCATTTCGCATAAATCATCAGGAAAGACGGACGGTCGGAATTCTCTGAGGGGGATTCATGAATTTCTGTGAGTTGTCGGATCTCACGGAGAAGCAAGGGAATTACTGCGAGTATCCCAAAGGGTTCAAATATTAGGAGGAGTAGGACTGTAGATCCGAGCCACAAGGGCCGTCGGATTTACGCATGGATACGTGTATCGGGGTTTCGTGGGTGGAAGTCCCGTAAGCATTGCAACGGGAATCGCGAAATCATGAAACGCGATATCCTGAAAGCACGAGGAACAGTGTCGGGCCATAGGAGTCAGTGAAGTTGACAGCTGGCATGCCATTTCAGAGATTCGTGGAGTAAACTCCCGACCTCATTGCATCAGGATTCGTGATACCGCGAAGTCCGAAATTTCGATGAGGTGAAGCGTTGAAAAGTCAAACTCGTGAGTGCATCGGAGTTTCGACAAATCGGGATTCGGGAGTCGGGGAGACAAGTTTTTTTACATCGCGAATGCCAAAATCGCGATAGGGAAAATCATGATAGGAAAAAGGAAAGGTCAGTGTTGACCGTATTGGGATTCAGGGATTCGAGAGTCCAATGCTCGACCACTGACCTCATGAAGTTGCGAAGTCCGATCTCCCAAGTGTAAAGAGGGGATCCTGTGATAGTTGTTGTGGGTGCATATTTCCCGATAGGGAAATAGAAGAGCCGTTTAGAGTTCTTCGGGCTAGTGGTAAGGGAAATATCCTGCGTCGATGTGGACCTTCCGACCTGCGGGTTGAGGGTGTCGGCATCAGTTTGGTATCCGAGCTCAGAAAGGTTCTTTTCTTTCTGTCGTAGAGAAAGAAAATTCACCATGCCGCCAAGGAGAAGGGACATTCAAACACCCGATCCACCAGAGGATAGGGAAATGTCGAGAAGAAGAGGTAGGCAGATGACAGATCCAACTATGGAGAGAGAAATGTGTGATCTACAAGCTAGACTCGAAGACATGGAGACAGCACAAAGACACACAGTCAGTGTTGGGGATCTCAGTGATTCCGAGAGTGAGATTGAGGTTGAACATGAAGAAGAAGTTGCAGCTGAAGATGCATCAAACGAACGTTTGATCAGAGCTATTGCAAGGATGGGTGCAAGAGAAAAGATGGACATTCCAGTTTATGAGGGAAACTTGGATGCAGAGGAGATTCTAGACTAGATTAGAGCTCTAGACACATACTTCGACTATGAAGATGTCGAAGAGGACAAGAAAGTCAAGCATGTTGTCACGAGATTGAAGGGACATGCAGCATTGTGGTGGGATGAACTACAAGCTGACAGACGCTGCAAAGGCAAGCAGAAGATCAAAAGCTAGGATAGAATGATCGCAAAGATGAAGGCGAAATTCATCCCCAAAGATTACCAAATTACTCTATTCAGGAGGATGCAAAACCTGAGACAGAAGCTGATGACAGTGAAAGAATACACTGAGGAATTCTACAAGCTGAACATCAGGGCAAGTCATCGGGAGAGCGATGATGAGAAAGTTGCCAGATATATGAATGGACTGAGATATGATATCCAGGATGAGATGAGCATGGTAACCATCCGAACAGTGGAAGATGCTTATCATATGGCTCTAAAAGCTGAAGAGAAGCTGAGCCGAAAGCAGAGTCAAAGAGGCCGAGGCAGAAGTCATCCCAGAGGAAAATCAGTTACCCAGGACAAATATCAAAAGCCCAAAGAGGACTAGAAGAAGCCTAATACTCGAACTGAAAGAGGTGGAACCTCACAGCGAGGGAAATATGCTGAACAATGAGGACAATATACTGAGAAGAGAGGAGATTATGTTGATAATAACACGTTTCCTCGTACTAGAGGTAGAGGAAGAGGAAGAGGTGGAGTAATAACATGCTTCACATGCAGGAAGAATGGGCACAAGTCTTACAAGTGTCCAGATAAAAAGAAGTAAATTGGAGAAACTCACATCGCCGAGGCATAGAGGCGGGATGTTGAGGCAGAAGACGTTGAAGGCGGAAGATCGATGATGATGCGAAAAGTTCTTTTGACACCCGAGAAGGAGGTGGAGAGTTCATTCCAAAGGACCATACTTTTTAGGACTGCTTGAAAGACCAAGGATAGGGTATGCAAGGTCATTGTAGACAGTGGTAGCACAGATAATCTCGTTTCAACCGAGATGGTAGAGAAGCTGGAGCTGGAGACGACTAATCATCCAAGCCCATACAGAGTTTCATGGCTACAAAAAGGACATCAGGTAACTGTCACTAAACAATGTTTAGTTGAATTTAAGATAGGAGGATATAATGATAAGATATTATTTGATTTCATTCCTATGGATGTTTGTCATCTATTGTTGGGTAGACCATGGCAATATGACAGGAATGTGATTCATGATGGGAGAATGAACACATACACCCTAGAGTGAATGGGAGGACTCACATGTTGATTCCAATTAAGGATAAGGAGGTGAAACCGGAAGTAAGCAACACAGTGCTTCTCATGAGTGGGAAGGAACTTCTTACAGAGGTTAAGAAGAAGGAGGATCCATAGTTCATTGTGTTCAGAAAGCCTAGCATTGTGTTGACCAGCACAAGAGTGGATGATTAACCAGAAGAAGTTCAGGAACTGCTGGAAGAATTCGCTGACATAGTAGTGGACGAATTTCCTCGTTCGTTGCCCCCAATCAGAAGTGTGAGTCATCATATTGATCTCATACCAGGAGCCAGTTTTCCAAACAAAGCCGCGTACAGATTGACGCCGCAAGAAAATGAAGAGGTCAGAAGACAAGTCCAAGACTTGATGGACAAAGGTTTGGTCAGGGAAAGCTTGAGTCCATGTGTTGTTCCAACAGTACTCAGTTCGAAGAAAGACAGAGGCTGGAGGATGTGTACTGACTCGAGGGTGATCAACAAGATAACCATCAGGTACAGATTTCCATTGCCGAGGATGGATGATCTGATGGATTTCTTGAGTGGAGAAAAGTATTTTTCAAAGATTGATTTGAAAAGCGGTTATCACCAGATCCGTATGAGAGAAGGTGATGAATGGAAGACAACATTCAAAACCAATGAAGGGTTCTATGAATGGCTTGTTATGTCGTTTGGCTTAACAAATGCACCAAGTACCTTCATGAGGTTGATGAATGAAGTCCTGAGGGAGTTCATCAGAAAATTTGTCATTGTGTATTTAGATGACATACTGGTTTACAGTAAAACAGTGGTAGAACATCTGAAGCATTTGGCTACAGTGATGCAGAGGTTACAACAGGAGAAGTTGTTGATAAACATGAAGAAATCCTCATTCATGAAGACAGAGCTCATTTACTTGGGATTTGTTATTTCTGCAAATGAGTTGAGGATGGATCCAGATAAGGTGGAAGTAATCAAGAATTGGCCATCACCGAAGAATGTTTTTGAGGTGAGAAGTTTTCACAGATTGGCTAGTTTCTACCGGAAATTCATCAGGAATTTCAGTGGAATTAGTGCAACAATGATGGATACAGTGAAGAAAAGACACAATTCTTTTCACTGGACAAAAGAGGCTGAAAAGAGTTTTAATATGTTGAAGAGGAAGATTACAGAATAACTAGTTCTGGTGTTGCCGGATTTCCGAAAGACATTTCAAGTGAAATGCGATGCAAGTGGATTTGCAATTCGGGCAGTCTTCAGTCAGGAAGACAGGCCGATAGCATATTTCAGCGAGAATCTGAATGAAGCAAAAGTGAAATACTCCACTTATGATAAGGAGTTCTATGCTATTATCCAGGCGTTAAAGAAATGGAGACATTACTTGATCCCGAAAGAGTTTGTCTTATACAGTGACAATCATGCATTGCAGTTTGTGACTCAACAGGAAAGGTTGAATCAGAAACATGTTAAATGGGTTGAGTACATGAAGAATTTCACTTTTGTGATTAAACATATTTCTGGTACTACTAACAAAGTGGTTGATGCTTTGAGCAGGAAGTGTTTGCTGTTGCAGGAGTTCAAAGTCAAAACGTTGGGTTTTGATGATCTCAGGGACATGTACGCTGATGATCCATATTTTAAGGAAGCGTATGAAGCAGCTGAGAATCCAATTCTCAGGGATAGGAGCCAATGGGTAGAATACATGATCCAGGAAGGATTATTGTTTAAGGGTAATCAACTGTGTATTATGAAATTCTCCATGAGGGAGAATCTGCTGAAGGAGAAACACAGTGGAGGATTGGCAGGGAACTTTGGTCATGACAAGACGTTCACAAAGTTGAATGAGTCATATTTTTGGCCGGGAATGCGAGTAGATGTCAAGAGGTTCGTGGATAGATGCAGAATTTTCCAGCAATTGAATAGAAGGAAGCATAATGCGGGGTTTTATCAACCATTTCCCATACCAGAAAGGCCATGGGATGAAATTAGCATAGATTTCATATTGGGGTTGCCGAGAACACAAAGAGGTTGTGATTCAATTTTTGTTGTGGTGGATAGATTTTCCAAAATGGAACACTTCATTCCATGTCATAAGACCAGTGTCGCAACTCACATTGTGAATCTGTTTTTCAAAGAGGTCATTCGACTTCATGGGTTGCCAAGGAGTATAGTTTCAGATCGAGATACTAAATTCATAGGGCATTTTTGGAGGACTTTATGGAAAAAGATGGGAACTAGTTTGTCATTTAGTTTGGCTTATCATCCTCAAACGGATGGACAGACAGAAGTGGTGAATAGGAGTTTGGGAGACTTGTTGAGAAGCTTGGTGAAAGAACACCACAGCCAGTGGGACAACATATTACCACAAGTAGAGTTTTCTTATAACGAATCAGTTAACAGAAGCACAGGGCAGAGTCCATTTCAGATTGTTTATGGCATGCAGCCAAGAGGAATTTCTGAATTGAGAGATTCAGAATAGATTTCAACTAGGAGCGCTAGTGCAAAATAATTCACAGAGGCGATGAAGGAACTTCACATCCAGGTGAAGGAGCGACTACTGAATTCAAGCCAGGAGTATAAGCGTAGAGCAGATCAGCACAAGAGACAACTTCAGTTTGAGTTTTGTGACTTGATTCTGGCACATTTAAGGAAGGAAAGGTTCCCGAGAGGAATATATAATAAATTGAAGATGAAGAAAATCGGACCATGTAAGGTCTTGAAGAAATTTGGGGCGAATGCTTACGAGATTGAATTACCCGATGGGATCGAAATTTCTCCAATATTCAATATCTCAGATTTGTACCCATACAAAGCTGAGGAAACAGGGACTGGAAATGAGCAGCCAATGATCCAGTGGACACAGAAGATGCCAGTTGCAGATAAGCCGCAGATGGAGTGAATACTAGACAAAAGAGTAAGCAAGAAGACCAGGCGGAAAGAATATTTTGAGTATCTGATCAAGTGGAAGAACCATCCAGTTGAATATGCTAGCTGGGAGAACAAAGCGGAGATACAGAGGCATGTACAAACCGTGCGCGAGCTCATGGACAGGAGCCCATGAAAATATTTCAAGCGAGGGAGTATGATGCAGGAGCATCACCAACATCAAGCGAGCCAGCACAGAGACAATCGGACAACTGGACAATCCCAGCTGCAAATTTTGAATTTCTCTTGGAGTTGATGCGCGAACATAAATATGGCAATTTAATGAAGTGCACTTGTATAATTTAAATGGACCTTGAGCGATTTGCTATCGTCCTTAGTAGGTATAAGGCATTTAAAGTAGTTAATGCAAGTAGGTAGAATTAAATGTCTAGATTAGACAGTTTGAGAGCGCAAGAGGGAAACAAGATATAGACACCCTCATTGTGTATTGTAAAGTTAGTTGATGAAGCAACATTGTAGGGAAGAGCATGCAGAGAGTTGTGTAAGAACACCCATGTATAGATATTTGGATTAATAGAAAGAGTTTGATTCAAATTCATGGTTTCGTGTTTGTTCTCTGTGTATTGATGTTGAATGATATGCTAATGAATGTTTTCTTCCTATTATACATTTTCTTTATGTGTTGTGTATATGATTTCATGTTTGATTTTGAAGTCTGAGAGGAAGTGGGAATGAGTTTCAATTGTTTCTCTACCTGAGCCAGAGTTCCTGCAAGGAGTACAGTTGAAGTGTCCGCAAGGAGTGTGTTGACAAAGGACTCAGGTAGTTTAACTTTTGTTCTCATCCACGCAGAAGTGCAATTGAGCACAGGAGCCGTGCAAGGAGTGCACAGGCCGAGTGAAGTCTCAGGGTTGCGAACCTGAGCGAAGTATTGAAAGACTGTTGCTGCAGGTGTGCATAGAGTCAAAGGATCTCAAACATTTGGAGGTGTTGGAAGGTTGCCACAAAGGGTGTGAGCAAAAGGGTTTTCCAGAATACGCAGAGTCGTGGAAAAACTCAGGAAGGATAAGGCCTTCAAAATTGTTGAAGGGCAGTGCAGAGAAGTTATACCGTGAAGAATCAAGAAGGCGTCGCAAGTTTGCGTGCAGGTGAACAAGTTTTCACGGAGGAATACTTGGTTCATTTCACAGAAATCATCAGGAAAGATGGACGGTCGAAATTCTCTAAGGGGGATTCATGAATTTCCATGAGCCGTTAGATCTCACGGAGAAGCAAGGGAATTACCACGAGTATCCCAAAGGGTTCAAATCTCAGGAGGAGTAGGACCATAGATCCGAGCCATAAGGGTCGTTGGATTTACACACAGATACGTGTATCGGGGTTTCGTGGATGGAAGTCCCGTAAGCATTGCAACGGGAATCGCGAAATCGCGAAACGCGATATCCCGAAAGCACGAGGAACAGTGTGGGGCCACAGGAGTCAGTGAAGTGGACAGGTGGCACGCCATTTCGGAGATTCATGGAGTAAATTCCTGACCTCATTGCATCAGGATTCGTGATACCACGAAGTCCAAAATGTTGATGAGGTGAAGCGTTGAAAATTCAAACTCGCGAGTGCATCGGAGTTTCAGCAAATCGGGATTCGGGAGTCGGGGAGACAAGTTGTTTGACATCGCGAACGTCGAAATCGCGATAGGGAAAATCCCGATAGGAAAAAGGAAAGGTCAGCATTGACCGTATCGGGATTTGGGGATTTGAGAGTCCAATGCTCGACCACTGACCTCGCGAAGTTGCGAAGTCTGATCTCCCAAGTGTAAAGAGGGGATCCTGTGATAGTTGTTGTGGGTGCATATTTCCCGATAGGGAAATAGAAGAGTCGTTTAGAGTTCTTCGGGCCAGTGGTAAGGGAAAGATCCTGCGTCGACATGGACCTTCCGACCTATGGGTTGAGGGCATTGGCATCATGTTGCAAGAGGGTTGTTTTGTGTATATATTGTTTGACTTTGTATTAGGCCATTAGATAGGACCAAAAAATCCAACAACCAAGAGAAGAAGGCTTTGCAGCAATAGCTTCAAATAGATGGCACAAAGATGCCTGCTATTGTTCTTTCTTTCATCAGTGTGTTCATAATTGTTACAAATTGATACCTATAAAGAAAAAATTGATTTTTCCTCCATATGATGGGAAACATGTCAAAATTATAATGATGTGGTGTTGACTAGGTTGACTAGTGCTTATGTCAAGACTTAAAACCTAGATCTTGAGTGTGCCTAAGGTGATCAAATTGGAATAAACCTTCCTCATTTTAAGGGAGATAGTTACACTTTTGGGTATACATGTAGATGATCCTATGGATTGTTCTATCACATATGTTCTTTCCATATAGGCTCACATATCTGAGGTAGATTGAATCAATTTTAAACTTGCATATTGAATTAAGGTTTGGAGAGTGATTATAGAAATAAACTTGATAAATTTAAAGACATGCTATGATGTTTTATGTTCAAACTTTTATGCTAGTTGGGCTTGTATAATAGATGATGCCAGAGACTATGCCTTTAGTTATTTATGTGGTTTTCTAATTAGGGCACAATAAAAATTGCTTAATGAGGGTAAACTTGAAAATTAGAAACATTACCAACTTCTT
>JZKD02S0350658.1:239708-257193 GCA_000966675.3 Picea glauca
TACTTCCCTTGAACAATAACTATTGATTATTTCTCATATATTGTGCATGGTGTATTGTGGTGTATTGGTGTAACTCTTATACTATTGTTCATTGCTCATTGGACATAGTTGAATGATTTAAGTATAAGTTGAAAACGGTTTTAAATTGTACTTGATACTGATTCACCCCCCTCTCAGTATCAACATCTTAAATATTGAAAAAATTAATACATAAATGATAGTAATTAACCATGTATTAATAAAACAGACTAAAGCTAATTTAAATCAATGCATACTCAATTACTCAAATAATATGAAGATATTATAATGAAAATAAAACCATTTTATTCATAGGACAAAAGCCATTAAGCAATCTAGAATTTCATATTCTTCTTCGAAAATACTCATCCATTCTCCCAAAACTCCAACCAACCATTACTCCATTTGAAAAGAAAAAGTTTACAAAATAAATAAAATACAAAAAATAAGGATCAAAATTCTCCTCTGGATTTCTTCTGCAGATGGGTTTTCAACCATTTCTTTAGATTCCTTACAGTTTGACTGCAATCATTCATCATATCTATGTTCTTGAACGCATTTCCAAATCTTATATGTTGTTTCTCATATATTATTTGCAGCAATCCAATATTATTTTTGGATCAATTATCTTGAACGTATCTATATAATAAAATCAAGCCATGATCAGATCCGTACCAAATAATTGATAATAGAAACCTGTGAAACAAAAAGAAACCAAATTAATAATCTAAAAATTGTGAATAAAACAAAATCTAGAACAATAAAATTAAAATGAATTTAAACTAACTATGAGTTCTTAACAAATATTGTTTATATTTTCCTTTCAGATATGATCTTAAAATTATAGAAGATTCAAGTTGATGGAGAGGAGAAAAATGTCAATTTGGGGTTTTCACAAAATCATACAAATGATAGATAATTCTTTTTTTATTTTTATTTTTATTTTTATTTTGAAATGAGATGCAAACTGACAAAATAATTTAATTAATTAAACCTACCAAATGATTTTGTGAAAATGATTGCTAATGATCAAAAGACGAAAACATAATCATAATTTAAACGAAAGTAAACAGTTGATAAAAATTAATGTTTTCGTTTAAATTAAGATTTCTATGTCTGTCTCTCCCTCATTCAAATTTGATCAAATGTGAACAAATTTCATAGAAAAGATGTGTCACAATAAATGTTCTTCCTATAAAATCATTGTTATTAATCCATGTCTTCAACCAAGCCATTCTCATAGCAGATAAATTCAATAAGGAAGAGGTAATAACAAACTCCCAAATTATGAAGCTTGTCCATCAACATCAAAACTCTGTAGAAAGAAAAACGAAATGGCATTTGAATTTCATGAAATTCAAACCAAACAAAATAATATAAACTCAAACCAACCTCGAAAAAAATCAAACCAATACCAATCCAATCAAGTCAAAGGAAAAAATAAACGAAGAATCCAAGTAAAATTTTGAGGGACCCCAGATTTTGATTAAAAATAAAGAAGGGGGTTGTTGGGGCCCAACAAATGGCGACTCACTAGGAGAAGAAGTTATCTCTGACCTATTAAAACTTCATTGCAGGGAAGAAGAATAAGACTTGGATATAATTTTAAGCTGCTTTGAAACAAATCCACTTTAATATTACACAATATTAAGATTAGCTCAAATTTATAGAAAAATATCAGAAAAGAAGAAAATAATGCTTTTACAAAGGATTATAACCTGAAGTTGTGTTTTAATAAAAAAGTCACAATGTTTATAAAAGGAATTCAATACCGTTGACAGAGCCACTGCTTCTAGCAGGCATCCATAGCCTCGACAGGGATGTCATTTAACCCACTCAAATGCTTTAATCCCATCCAATAGTTGTATCCACATGATGTATACTTCCATAAAAGTTAATTTAAAAGAATATACCTACTACCTCTCGACCTGACATTGCTTCATTGCCAACAAGCCTGTTCAGTACCCCGTCAAAGTTTTCTTGGTATCATGTGTGCATTTTCCTGCTGCCAGCGAGCCTGTTCAGTACCCCAACAGGTTTACACAAAATTCCCACACTTAAGTGCTTCCAACCCTCTTATTCAATTTTTAAATAATAATACAATTATAGATTTATTGATGACAAAGAGAGCGGGGTGATACTAGAGGTTAATTGCAATACATGTGAATAATTGATCATTTTTTTTATTTGCTTTCAAAACTGGAAGTTTTATCATGGTTTAGCGATTTTAGATTTCGGTTAAGAAATCATCTAGAGAATGGGGAAGCACTTAAAAGTGATCTTTTAAGAACAATGACGATGTAAAAAGTCTAAGGATAATCGTAATTCCCAAAGATCTCGACACATTTCAGGGGTAATACTCTGACAAAGATCGTTTAGTATTTCATAGTACTCAACTGACTTACAAATCAATTATCTGAGCTGAACCTTAACATCAGAAACTGTTTGAATTGTTTCAAATTGCTTTTAAAAACATAATTATTGAAATGAATGCTTCCTTCGACAATCGCTCTTTGATCAGAAATATATTTATTCAAAAAGACAGATAAGAAGAAAATTCAATCAAAGAAAGAAAAAGAAAAAAACACACAACAAACTTAATCAGATTTTATTAATGGGATTCAAAATCAGAAGTATATCAAAACAAACAAAATCAAAATAGAAAAAGCTTACTTTTAAAAATAATTTGACCAAAAACAAAACCAGGCCAACCTCTCATAGAGAAAGAGGATCTAAAGGAAGAACAACACAGCTCATAGTTTTGCATATAGGAAGGTTCTTTTCTTAAGATAATGATTCATGATACATCATTTTGACCAAGCTTATTATTAAAATTCACAGAAAAATCCTTAACCAGGATGAGTGCAATTACGTGCAGTGGTAAGCTATGTTTGTTAGGGTAAAACTAAGATCAAATCCCTAATCGCTTTATTAATGCTTCATAATATCTGAAATCATTGCATGTTGCTGCCAAGTTTTGAAAAAGAAACATTTAATCAAGACATCTGTGAAAAGTAAAAAGAAAGGAATTGAGAGAAGACTTCCCTGACAACATTCAAATGATGGTTCTATTTGCATAACCACGTGCCTTCATAACTGCATTATTCAAAAGAAAAAAGTGAAAAGGAAAGAAAAACCCAAAATGATTCTATTCCTACACCTACTCTAACTTCTACATAGATCAAAACGCTAAGTAAAATCATATTTCCAGTGCAGCCACAAGAGCATCTTCAATCCTACAAGGCATAGAAAGTTGAAAATCAAAATAAAATAATGTAGTATTTGCAGATACAAAAGAAATATGTCATGCTTACCCCTTATATATTCATTTAAAAACAAAGCAAGCATGACCTTACCATTCTTTTGAAACTTCTTGATGTATGAATCCTCCATCCATTCTACAATCTTTTCGTGATATGTGGCATAATGGCATGGAAGAATGTAATTAAGTTTGGAAAACTTGTCAATATTATGGGGACCTAAAAAAAAACATCAGTCAAGGCCGAAGTGCCCCATCCTCTTAACAATTCTCCAAGTGTTCATCAATTTCTTCACATGGAGGACCTAAAAAAATCATGTCATGCTTACCTCCTAGATATTTAGGTAGAAATAAAGAAAGAACAACTTTATCTTTATTATGAATATTTTTTTACATATGAATCCTCAAGCCATTCTAAGATCCTATCATAAAAATTAGGATGCAAACTATGACTTCGACGAACTAGATCTAACAATGGGGAACACATCATAAGAGGATTCATGACATCGATTAGATTATTGATTTGAACACTTCGTTTGATGAGATGGATCATTTCAAAACGTGAAGCATAATCATTAAAATTTGAACTAACCAAAGAATGAATATGCAATGTAGAATATTTGATCTCCATGAGAATGAGTTCACTGTCTTTTTCAAAAATAAATCGTGTAAAATCATCTTGCAACATGTATTTTTTCCATGCGAGTGATGAAAGTGAAAGAGCGTCAAATCCGACTTCATAAATGTTATGTTCGAAATTAATTTCACCAAATCTTGGCATATAAAAAAGATTTGATTGTGTTGGTTAAGAGTAAGATATTGTGGGTAAAGTATCATGTCCACCAGAATCTAAGAAGAGATCAGGATATAAATAGTAAAAGGAATAAAAAAAGAGCACATGAAAAGAATCTTTTGAGCTATGATATTTAACAATGGTATTCTCAAGACATTCCTCTTCACTTTCCTTAAAAATTTCACTCTGTTTTGGTGATAAATCCTTCAACAAAAAATGATCATCTAAATTTTTCTCATGTATGATAGACAATTCAAAACTTTCATGACAAACATCTAATCTTTCATGTGGATAAGGCATGATTTGTGGATGAAGTTTTAAGGTTTCTTCTTCAAATTGTAGATTTACATCTCTAATCAATTTCATAGGAATGTTAGAATAATTAAGATCATTTTCATCACCTAAGTGTTCTTCAATAACTGAATTTAACTACGGCTTAGAGCAAGAGTTAGAATAATATGGACATTCACCTTGACCCAACATCAAATCTTCTTCCACGATGGTCGAGGACTGAATATACAATAATTTAGAGGAAAAAACAATTTGATTGTCAGTAAGAACCTTTTCAATAGATTCTATCTCCCTTGTTCAAAAATTTTGGATGGATTCCTCTCATCCTGCAAACAAAATTATTCTCGCAATTGAGAGAAAGGATTTGTAATTGATTCATCTTTTGCGATTGAAAATGGTTGGATGAAAAGGGCACAAACATCAGAGAGGAGATTTAGTACGAGAACATTATGGATGCTTGTTAAAAATACCTCTGGAGATGAATTGTCATTGATTAGTAGAGACTGAAATTCTTCACATAATTGATTGTAATTATAGATTTCAAAAGCATCTAAAAATTCCTCTACAAATAGAAACCAATCAATAATGTGATATGCTAGAAAAGACTCAAACCAATGTTTAATCTGAACCCTAAAAGTAAAAGCGAACAATCTCCATAAAACCTTTAAATTAGAAATATCATGTTTGATGCATTTACACCAAAACTTGTTAAGATGGTCTTTTGCAGATACATCCCCCCCACCATCAAAGGTGAGTTTGGACAAGAGAGAGATTTTCTCATTGGGAATATCAGGTAATGAGAAGGGGAAAGCATGTTCCAATACAATGATTTTGGAAGAAGCCATGAAAAATTAAGAAATTGAAGAAATTGACTCCAAATAGTTAAATTGTCATCTAACCTGCCTTCTAGTGCATTATAAGATGACACATAAGAAGAATTTATAAATCTGGAATTATGACAGGCTGAGGGGTGAAACATTTAATCATTAAATTTACCTCGACCCTCCTTCTAGCGCCATTTGTTGACGGGTGTTTATGACACACCATCAACGAGAAGGGAAGATTTGAACCAGGGTTATCTATTTAACCCAATCCGTTTGGGATAATCTACCCTGACAAGTTTTATGGCTCTGTTAGCCAACTAGGATTCTAAAATAATTAAAATATGTAAACTAACTAGATGTACAATCCTATCAAACAATACATTAATAAAATTCCTTAAATAATAGTTGTATTATATACAATAGATATGTATAATTACAAGGTTTAAATAAAGCCTCATGAAAATGGTTGTTTTCAACTAATGGATCAAAACAAGGTGAAAAATAAAGGAAACTATTTTTGTACTATAAATGACAAAATAATAAACAATGAGTGAATAAGATTATAAATGATATAACCATAATGGACAAAAAATTTAATGTTTAAATGATGTAATCATTATTCATTCGCAAATCAACAAATCAAATAAAATATAAACTAACTAACCTGACGTTGATCAACAACACTAAGATAGATTCGTTTTTATGTGTTTGTATAAGCTCCACTTAACATGTGTCAAGTATAAATCTATGACAAAAGAAAGAACGATACTTCCTCAAACAACTCAATAAATTCTTTTATATTTCGGAACAAGCCTATGATAACATAAAGACAAATAGATTTTATCTCATGTGACTTTAAAATGTCCAATAGCTAAAAGTGAAATAAATTCCAACTATCAGCAAATGGTGTTACCAACTACCTAACATTAGATGTAAACTCAAAATGCATAGATAAATGATCAGTCACATATATTAAAAGAACCAAAATATAATGAACCACGTAAAGAAAAACATAACATGAAAAGTTCTATGCAGAATAGTCTAAAGCTAGTTCAATACAAATAAGATTTCATGTCCATAAATTATATGAGAAACAACAATAACATTGCACAATCTACAAAAGGATGAAAGCCAAAGAGTAAACTGTATCCCATATAGTTTCAGAAAAATAAGTCCATCATATGGTCCAAGAGGAAATGCGCAGACCAGTAACTAGCCAGTATTTAAAGAGAACTTTTAGTTGTTCTATATAATGCTGCTCCAACAACCTATTTGTTAAGATAAATCTATAGCAGAAGGTTGTATAATTCTAATATTTTGACAGTATCAGGATAAAAATCACTTTGACTGACAATTTAAATCTTATTTAAAATGCATAAAGAACAAATTTCAAATCATGATCCTTAGTGAAGATATAATAGATTAATCGACAATAAGAAAAATCTCAATTGAACAATTATACCTTTACAAATATGAATTACATGAACAAACTCAATATAATAAAATATGTGTATCAAAATAATATAATCACCAAGATCAAGATAATTAGGATAATAGACTCTTAAAGATTGAAAAAAATAATACATAAATGATAGCAATTAACCATGTATTGATAAAACAGACTAAAGCTAATTTAAATCAATGCAATCAATTACTCAAAGAATATGAAGATATTATAATGAAAATAAAACCATTTTACTCATAGGACAAAAGCCATTAAGCAATCTGGAATTTCATATTCTTCTTCAAAAATACTCGTCCATTCTCCCAAAATTCCAACCATCTGTTACTCTATTTGAAAAGAAAAAGTTTACAAAATAAATAATATATAAAAAATAAAGAATGAAAATCCTCATCTGAGTTTCTTCTGCAGATGGGTTTTCAACCGTTTCTTCAGATTCCTTACGGTTTGGTTGCAATTAGTCCCGCGAAATCGTCTTTCTGTTCTTGAACGCATTTCCAAATCTTATCTGTTGTTGCTCATAAATTATTTACAGCAATCCAATATTATTTTTGGATCAATTATCTTGAACGTATTTAGATAATAAAATCAAGCCATGATCAGATCTGTACCAAATAACTGATAATAGAAACCTGTGAAACAAAAAGAAACAAAATTAATAACCTAAAAATTGTGAATAAAACAAAATTTAGAACAATAAAATTAAAATGAATTTAAACTAACTATAAGTTCTAAAAAAATATTGTTTATATTTTCCTTTCAAATATGATCTTAAAATTCTAGAAGCTTCAAGTTGATGGAGAGGAGAAAAATATTAATTTTGGGTTTTCACAAAATCATACAAATGATAGATAATTTTTATTTTTTTTAAATGAGATGCAAACTGACAAAATAGTTTAATTAATTAAACCTACCAAATGATTTTGTGAAAATGATTTCTAATGAGAAAAAGATGAAAACGTAATCCTAATTTAAATGAAAGTAAACAATTGATAAAAAATAATGTTTTCGTTTAAATTAAGATTTTTATGTTCGTCTCTCCCTCATTCAAATTTGATCAAATGTGAAAAAATTTCATAGAAAAGATGTGTCACAATAAAAGTTCTTCCTATAAAATCATTGTTATTAATCCATGTCTTCAACCAAGCCATTCTCATAGCAGATAAATTCAATAAGGAAGAGGTAATAACAAACTCTCAAATTATGAAGCTCGTCCATCAACATCAAAACTATGTAGAAAGAAAAACGAAATGGCATTTGAATTTCATGAAATTCAAACCAAAAAAAAGAATATAAACTCAAACCAACCTCGAAACAAAGCAAACCAATACCAATCCAATCAAGTCAAAGGAAAAAAAAAAAAACCGAAGAATCCAAGTGAAATTTCGAGGGACCCCAGATTTTGATTAAAAATAAAGAAGGGGGTTGTTGGGGCCCAACAACTTCTCTTCTTTCCAATGTGTTATTTTTAGATGGAAGTGTTGGGACACCTTTGATCAGAATAATGTAAAGGAAGATCACAATAGTGGGTTTATATGTATCAGCTCTAGGACGTTGTGGGATGAAGCTGAGAGTTTTGTTTTCCCAAAACACTACAACCAAGTGTTTTTTAACGCAGATGTGTTGGATAGGGTTTGCTGGTTCGTATTAAGACACGACCCTAGATCAAAACATATTTTTTATAAAAACAATGTTATCATGCCAAACGAGGAAGATAATCAGGGTTATGACAATCAAGAGTGATATGTACATGTTTTATTTCATCATTTATACTATTGTTGTATATTTTTCTTATCTTTATTTTTCTAATTATATTGTTTTTTGTTCATCTCATGACGGAGGAAATGGAAAGTTAATTATAACAAATCTTTGAACAATTTTAGTTGGTTAATAATTAGTTTGATGCGTAATGCGTTTGTCTTTCAAATTATTTGTGATTGCATGGAACGATTGATTGAAATAGAATTTTATATTTTAATTTGAATATTTTTATATGTCGTTGCATGTTTAATATAAAATTTTAAGAATTATTTTCATGATAAAGTTGTAACAACATGTTTTTAGAAAAAAATCATCAAACATTTCATAGTTGACATTTTATATAACTGGTAAGATTCGCAAAGGTTTTTACTCTTAAAACTAAGTATTTCCAATTGTAAAATCCTGAAAAATGTCAAACCAGTTGAATTTTAAATGGGATATGAAATTATACTTTCTCCATATATAGTTTTATAATGAAAAAATTAACAATAGGAAGATTAGCATCCATAAAAGTTTATGGCCAATAGAATGTTTATCATTAGAGATCATAACTTTTTATAATAACAATTTTTAGTGTAGAAGAGTTTATTCAAAAAGAGTAAATAGTACAATGGAAAATAATATTTATCCATATGTAATTTGTTTTTTGAAAAAGAATTTAGTTAGAATGAATATGTATGAACTATATATGCAATAGAAAAATGTTTATGGTAATTTTACAATTACACTTTCAACCATATTGAACTTTGTAATTTATAAAAATATATTTGCATTTTTTATTTAAATTAAGTCTTTATGTTTCATACATAAAATTTTGATATAATTTCACCAATACATAATTATAATAAAGATCATTTAATAAGAAAAATACATCATGATGATAACCATGTAACAAACATAAACATCATCTAAAATACACATTTAAATTTGCAAACAACATCTAATTATATATACCTCTACCACATATAAGCATCTTTAATTAGCTAGCACACAAATATAATAATCTAATAGGGCATCATCATTGTGATCACATCTAACAAAACACAAGCATTGTCTAACATTATCATCACACAAATCTAACAAGAATCATTTAACATACACATCTATCAAACACATTTAACAAACATATCTAATATGACCTAACAATGTACACATCAACATCAACATATAAATTATTTAAGTACATCATCATGATCAATAGTAAAAATTCACATCTAACATACATTGTTATAACATACACATCTATCAAGCATATTTAACAAACATATCTAACATGACCTAACAATATACACATAAACATACAAATTAAGTACATCAACAAGAACAGAAAAAAAATGCATCATATATATATATATCATGAACAAGTCAAATAATTGTTATAACATATCTGGTCCATTCGATGAGATAATCATATCGAAAACAGTAATGGAGGCATGGTATATAGTAGAAGATGATGGATGGTCAGGAGGAAGTGGTTGGTCGACTCTCTGATTAGAAATAGACAGTGGAGGAATAGGTGTTTTCTGCTCATCTGGGTGAGGTGAAGGAGGAGGAGAAGGAGGAGGATGTGGAGAAGGATCATGGCCACCCTCATCAATTGATGGGGTACTGGACGAATGGGTACTGGAACAAGAGTGTGTATCATCGGGAGCCCTCCTCACTGCTAGTATCCTGGTAGATCCAACGATATGACACATAAGACGCATCATATCACGCAATAACTCCCTCCAAAGCTCCAAGAGAATAGGATATGAACTTATGTCTCGCATCAACACAAGTTGGACTTCCACCTTATCCAAAAGTGCACAGAGTCGGTATCCCAGCTCCAACTTGAATCTAGTATCTAGCCTACGACGCTTGTCACTGGGTATATGCACTTGAGGACCCTGACCCATCGCGGCCTCATGCATCATCTGCTCATCCTCATCTAGTGGGGGAGGAGGCATGTCCCTAATGAATGTGCCAATATCTGCAAAATTTATATTGCACAACAATAATTACACATTTTCATTAAACAATTTAATAAAACAAGTTAAAGAACGCGTTAGAATTACTTTTATTCTAATTAAGTAAGACAATAAAATGAAACTATATTAATTTAAAAAAAATAACTCATATTACCTCTAGCATCTGGTGACTCATCTGGTGTGAAGAGGATGTTCAGACATCCTCACCAATCCAACCCTGCGTAAGGACATGGCACCATCACGAACATGTGATCGACCTCAATGGCTAATAGCCCCATTGCGTTAGTGGAAATCCTGGATGGAAACTTCGGTTGGCCCCTCTTGGGCATCATCACACCCCACATTTGCATCTACACCTAAGTCATCGGCCTAAAATGTTGATGGACCAAAGTAGGCGTCATCTCCGAAAACCTCTCAAAAAATAAACAAAACAACTCTAAAGAAAAAGGGAAGCTCACCCTCCCATGTATCATAGCACGACATCTATCTAGAGCTATACAAACTACCACAAAAAATAGCCTGCTATCTAATACATCGTGGCCTCTGTACCAAATAATAAACATAACACAAAAGAGGGAAACTAATTTTTTTTCCATCACTGGTAAAGTGTGCAATGGTCATCACTAATAGTGAGAGGAACCTATCCTCCTCTACATTGAAAGAAGTGATTCGAAGCCATCCACCAAACACCTGAAAAACAACTGGGGAAAGTACATCAACCCCAATATATCTATGAGAGTACATGAGTTGATTCTTTTTTGCAACACATATTGGGACATCAAGGAACTAGGGAAAATCACCCCCTCTCCTTGATAGCCCAATGATAAAATATGTATCCTCCTCAGTGGGACGGTACCACTGATCAGGACCAACACGGAATACCCATCAATGGACATCCCATCGATGGATTTGTTGGAGTTACTTCACACACACCTAGGATTTATTTTTCCTAAGGTTTTTCTTTGTTTGTTAGTCATAATTAGTCATTATCCAGTCTCCTATATTTTAGGGGAGAATATTCCACCTGGAGAATATTCTCTTCAATTGACACTTCAGTTTGACTAGTTGAGTTGAGTCTAGATGTTGCATTGGTTTTGTCATCGTGCAACATTGGGATCATCACCATGCTAATGTTAAATTTCCTTGGGATCATCACCAAACTGGCGCATTACTCTTGATTCCTTGATTTACTCCTCACTACACTCTGTTTAGTTAGTTAACTGAAGATTGGTTGACTAGTTAACTCAGCTAGGTGGCAGTTCACTCCCGTAACTTCCTGAGAGACTAGACTAGGTGGAATTTCACTCACATAATTGTTGGTGTGTGTCCAGACCACCACTATGGTGCATTGGTTCTCGTCCAGTGCACATTCATTGAGTTATACATAGTATATCATGTGTAAATTATTCATTATTCATTACGGTTAATGAGAATTTTTCCATTCTTTCTCTCCTTCTTCTTCTTTCTTAATTTATCTCTGCAAATGTGTGTATTATTTTGTAGATAGATCTATTTTGTGTAGGTTCAACACATTTACATAGTATCATAGCCGATGGACTGCTATGAAAAATCTACACCAAAAATTTTTGTAGGTACAAAAGATTGGAGACAGCGGAAAGATGGATTTCCAAAAAGAATTTATTCTTACACCTTACAACTACATTGCATGGAAGGATAAAATAGTCATACATATATGAACGAGAGTATTGTATAGTTTAACCTTGAATACAAACACAGAAATGACATCAGCCATAGAAAAATCCAAGTACTTAAATCGAATGGATGAAGCATTCGAAACAATTTGCAGTCTTATTTCTCCCAATCTCTTTTTCCACATATCTTCTTGTAAGACTCCCAATGAAGACTGGACCACCTTGGAAGGGCTCTTTGGAAAATAGGATGAGATGAGGGGACACAGGCTGGAGGTGGAATTTCTCACATTGGATACAAAAATCTTCGACAATATTCAATATTTCTTTACAAAATTCAAGGATTTATTGTCGCATCTCAAAGCTTGTGGGGTTGATAAATATAAGGAGGAGAAACAAATGGTTCTCACCATTCTCTCCAAACTTGGTCCTGAATTATTTGTATCCATATCCACATTCCATTTTGTCATATTCACCTCTAGATCCACCTAGAAGATGCCTTCTCTTGAGGACTTTATCGAATCCTTGACACAAGAGAAAACCAAGCTCATCAACGTGGGAAAAATCAAAGGCCCAAAGGCGCATGCACTTACTATGAAAGATGGCAGCCATCAATATTATAAATCTAAAGATAAAGAAAAAAGAAAATCTCATGCACATCCGAAGAAAGAAGGGTACTCAAAACCCTTCATCGATGCCTCCGGATCCAAAGGTGGAAAGGGAATAAAAGGGGAGAAATGCACGTACTGTCACAAAGGATTCCATCCAGAATATGCACGCATGCGAAACAAAATAGATCTAATGTCTCAAATACTTCAGAAAAACAACCTTGGAGATCGCATACTTGAGGGTGCCAAGAAGAAGAAGCCAAAAGATCTGAATCCCAAGAAAGACAATTATAGCCATGCCTTGATTGCCATCAACTCCTCTCTCGATGCTTGGATCGTATATTCAGGAGCATCACATCACATGGATGCCTCAAAAGTAGTATATTCTTAATTGGATGCATGCAAAGGTCCACCTATTCTTATGGGGGACAACTCTTTTTTCGAAGTCACTAGCAAAGGAAGGATTGAACTCACCGATGGAAGCTTTGAGAATGTGTTGCATGTTCCCAAACTTTCCGTCAACCTTCTCTTCATGTATCAGATGACGAATTTTGGCACTGTAAAGAAATTCATATTCACACTAAATTCCATGGAATATATGACATGCAAAACAACTCCAAGGTTTCTATCGGTGAGTTAAATCATCAGTCTAGATTGTATACATTTTATTAATTTATTGAACCTGATTCTTCTTTACTGCTTACTCATGTTGATGAAAGTAGTAGGATATGGCACGGAAGGTTTGGACATTTGAATTTCATATAAATGAAATAGCTTAGCAAGCAAATATTGGTTGATGGTCTACCATACATCCATTTCTTCAAGGGAGTATGTGAGGAATGTGTTCTTGGAAAACACCCTCAAGAGAAATTCAACAAAGGAAAGTCTCAGAGAGCTTCTGCACCTTTAGATCTTATCCATAGTGACCTCATGGGTCCTTTTCCACATCCATCGATCAGAAAAGCAAGGTTTGTTCTCATTTTTGTTGATGATTTCTCACGTTTTACATAGATTTACTTTCTTGGGCAAAAATCTGAGGTCTTTCAACACCTCAAAGATTTCAAAGCCCTAATTGAGACACAGTCTGGAAAGAAAATAAAATTCCTTTGAATTGATAATGGGGGATATTATGTCAATCATGAGATCCATAATATTTTCCATGAGGCAGGGATTCAATTTCATCACACAGTTCCCTATACTCCGCAGCAAAATGAAGTTGTTGAGTGGAAAAACAGATCTCTAAAAAAGATGGCTTCTTGCATGTTGCATGGAAAGTCACTACCACAAAGACTATTGGACGAAGAACTTAATTGTGAAACATACATACAAAACATATCTCCCCATATATCTATCAAGGATAAGACCCCCTATGAGGCTTGGAGCAGCCTGAAACCGGAAGTGACCCACTTTCATATTTTCGGTTCACGTGCATGGGCCTTGATTCCCTCTTAAAAGAGGAAGGCACTCGATCCACAGAGCACTGAGTGTATTTTTGTTAGATACCCCAACGGTATGAAAGGATATATACTTATTGATCTTTCCTCGGACCGGCTCATCATTGAGCGAAGTGTCCAATTCGAGGAAAGTGTCTCACATGTACCTCAATAGCCGCATGCAGACACCTTCATTCTTCTACATGTCTGAGATGATGAGCATGCATATGTAAACTCTTCTTCATATGAGAGTTATGATTCATAGGACTCATATGATTCATATACAGAGTCAGTACAGTCAGATGCAGATTTAGAGCATCCAGATGTAGTTTCAAAGCCAGAGCAGAGGCCCAAGTGGGCACAGACTACTCTTCAGGATGCAGGGGATTTCGTTGGTGATCCAGCCAATACTAGGAGGACTCGATCTGATTTCGAGGAGCCTCCTATTTCACTCAATTCCACTGAACCATTTCCCTCTAGGCATATTTTCTTGGTTCAGTCTTCAGATCCATAGTCTTATGGAGAGGTTGTTGGAAATCCCTTTTGGGAATCCGCCATGCAGGAGGAGTACAACTCTCTCCTCGAGAACCAGAATTGGGATCTGGTTCCCCTTCCTTCTGGGAGGAAATTTTTTAGATGCAGAAGGGTCTACGGGACCAAGAGTGCAGTGGATGGAAAGATTAGCAGATACAAATCCAGGTTTGTTGCCAAAGGCTTTTAGCAGGTGCATGCTATTAACTATGATGAGACCTTTGCTCCAGTAGCGAAGATGGATTCCATACGATTGGCACTTTCCATTGCGGTAGCAAAGGGATGGGAAGTCCATCAGATGGACATGAAGAATGAATTTCTTCACGGTGAGCATCCCTAGGGATTTATGCAGGAATCATCTTTGGTATTTCAATTGAAGAAGTCCCTTTATGGCCTCAAGCAAGCTCCGAGGGAATGGTATGCTAATATGTACTCCTACCTCTTGTCATAGAAATGTGTACGTTGTAAATCAGATACGAATGTCTACAGGCTCAAGATGGTTGATTCACTTCTACTCTTAGTTCTATATGTTGATGATTTGTTGATCACTGGTTGCTTGACTTCAGCGATTGCTGCAGTCAAGAGGATTCTACATGACGAGTTTTTGATGACGGACATGGGTCCGGTACACTTCTTCCTTGGACTCGAGATCAGTCAGGATGCATCAAGAATCAAACTATCTCAGGCAAAGTATGCACGAAATATCCTTGAGATATTTCACATGACAGACTACAAGTCTGCTCTGACTCATTTCCTATCAGGATTCAAACTTGAGGATGGCGGGGAGACTCCACTGGTTGAAAGCACACTGTACAAACAACTAGTGGGGAACTTGTTATATCTCACACACTCCAGACCAGACCTCTCTTATGCAGTTGGAGCAGTTTCCAAGTTCATGCAGGAGCCACATGAGCTACATTGGAAGGATGCAAATCATATCCTTCGATACGTACAGAGAACCATCACCTTTGGGATTCATTATGTAGCAAACTCTACATTAGAACTCATCAAGTTTACTGATTCTGAGTGGGTTGGCAATAACACTGATCGCAAGTCCACATATGGTTACTCACTCAGTATTGGTTCCATACCTATCTGTTGGTTGAGAAAGAAGCAAGTTGCCATTTCTCTATCTTCAGTCGAGGCAGAGTACAAAGGGGTAGTTAACATAACCATTCAGGCTATGTGGCTACAACATTTTCTCACTGAGTTGGGCATTCAGTTTCATCGGTCGATCATCATCTGGTGTGAAAACCATAGCACTCTAAAGTTCTGTAGAGATCCATTTCAGAGGCAGCAGACGAAGCACATCGAAATCCACATGCACTACATCTGGGACTTAGTACATGAGGGGATCATAGACCTACAGTTTTTTCCTTCAACAGAACAGATGACAGACATCTTCACCAATACCTTCACTGAGAAAAAGTTCCATTCTCTGCGAAGTCATCTTGGAGTGAAGGACATAGTTTCCTAGCAACTGTAGTTCTTCTTTTTACATACATTGTACCTTGAGGGGGATTTTTTTCCATGAGGTTTTCCCTCTTTCCTCACTTTATTTCAGTGTATATTTTGTATTTGGGTACCTAACATGGCCTCGTTGTCGGGACCCATTCTTTATTTTCACCATAGTGATGTTCAAGGGGGGTGTTGGAGTTACTTCACACACACCTAGTATTTATTTTTCCTAAGTTTTTTCCTTGTTTATTAGTCATAATTAGTCATTATCCAGTCTCCTATATTTTAGGGGAGAATATTCCACCTAAAGAATATTCTCTTCAGTTGACACTTTAGTTTGACTAGTTGAGTTGAGTCTAGATGTTGCATTGGTTTTGTCACCAGGAAACATTTGGATCATCACCATGCTAATGCGCACTTGCCTTGGGATCATCACCAGACTAGCGCAATAGCCTTGATTCCTTGATCTACTCCTCACTACACTATGTTCAGTCAGTTAACTAAAGACTGGTTGACTAGTTAACTCAACCAGGTGGCAGTTCACTCTTGTAGCTTCTTGAGAGACTAAACTAAGTGACATTTCACTCTTGTAATTGTTGGTGTGTGTCCAGATCACTCTATACCACCACTATGGTGCATTGGTTCTCCTCTAGTGTGCATTCATTGAGTTATCTAGAGTATATCATGTGTAAATTATTCATTATTCATTACGTTTAATGAGAATTCTTCCATTCTTTTTCTCCTTCTTCTTCTTTCTTAATTTCTCTCTGCAAATGTGTGTAGTATTTTCTAGCTAGATCTATTATGTGCAGGTTCAACACATTTACAGGATTAGTTGCACCAACAACCTGGAGTTCCCCTTCATGGATGTAGCCTCTTCATAGTACTTAAGGAGGTGATCCGGATTTATGTAGGAACACAATGAAATACATAAATACACATAAACGCAGAGATGCAGTAGAAATAAGACTTCATTTCATTAATAACAAATGATTGAAATATGCTTACAGACAGAATGGAAATAAACTAGCTAGGGCACTAGTAGCTTATCTCTGAGAAGAGATGTGGTAGCTACTGGCCTCTGAACTATGTTACAATGAGGCTGTAAGTCCTATTATTATTGAGAAACAATGGAAAACCCTAAACATCCAAAGACCTAACCCTAGGAGATGAAACACCAAGACTATGGGCCCCGTTTGGGTAAGTTGGTACATCAACTTCCCGGGGACATAACTTTGGCATACGATCTTCGTTTGACGCGTTCCATACCTCGTTAAAAATATCTATCCGAGGAATACAACTTTTGGGTGAGCAACATGGATCATAGATCATGTTGCTCCTCATTTTCCCAAAAAACGTCGTTTAAGGCCTCAAAATGGCTCTGGAAGTTCAGGACTCGAAAAACCGCTAAAAATAGTAAACTGTGCGGAA
>JZKD02S0350658.1:260770-271688 GCA_000966675.3 Picea glauca
AACAGATTCGTCATCTCATGCACATCTTGGTCCCTTTGTTGTCGCAGCGTAGTCCATTGTATGTATTTGTCCTCATAGCTCCCCACGGGATAATATTGTTCCTTGATGGCATCTCGGAAATAATTCCAGGTGCAACCGAGAACAGAGAGGGTTCTCCCTCGCCCTGTTGCTCCGAGTAGGTTTCCCACCAGTCCTTGACATGGGGGTTGGCTTTGAGGAGTGCGAAAATAATCTTTTCTCGGTTGTAAAATTCATAAACTGAGAAATATCCTTCTAACAGATTCAACCATTTATCTATGGCATCTGCATCTATTTGGCCCTCAAATATGGGAATGTCAAATTTTACTTGTACCTTAAAAGGAGTGGCGCCTCCAGAGTGGTTGTTGGATGTCGATGTGCCGCCATTGGGAATCCGTTGAAGAATCTGGGAAAAGTTGTCCATCATCGCGTCCCTTTGTTTCTCGAGGGCCTCCTCGAGCAACATTTTGATAGGATATCCTCCTCCCTCATATTTATTTTCTTCCCCCATGGGCGGTCGTCGGGATTTGCGAGGCTGATCTTGCAAAGGTTCAACCAGATCGAGTCCCAACTCCTTATACCCCGACCTCGTTGGGGACATGCAAAGAAGGATCGAGAATGAGCAGACTGCTCTGATACCACTGATCCAGATTTATGTAGGAACACAATGAAATACAGAAATACACATAAATGCAGAGATGTAGCGGAAATAAGACTTCATTTCATTAATAACAAATGACTGAAATATGCTTATAGACAAAATATAAATAAAATAGCTAGGGCGCTGGTAGCTTATCTCTGAGAAGAGATGTGGTGGCTACTGTCCTCTGAACTGTGTTACAATGAGGCTCTAAGGCCTATTATTATTGAGAAACAATGGAAAACCCTAAAGATCCAAAGACCTAACCCGAGGAGATGAAACACCAAGACTATGGGCCCCGTTTGGGTAAGTTCGTACATCAACTTCCCGGGGACGTAACTTTGGCATACGATCTCCATTTGACACGTTCCATACCTCGTTAGAAAGATCTATCCGAGGACTACAACTTTTGGGTGAGAATCATTTATATATGATCCATGTTGCTCCCCATTTTCCCAAAAAATGTCTTTTAAGGCCTCAAAACGGCTCCGAAAGTTCAGGACCCGAAAAACTGCTAAAAATAGTAAACTGTGTAGAAACTGAAAAACTGAAAGAAGCAATGGTGGGGTCCAAGTGGAATAGGTGGGTGGCCACCAATATCCACCTGGATAAGGAGGCCTACATTCCTCATGAGGACGTGGGTCGCTGTAGTAATAGTGCGAGGGTACAAATCCCTCTCCCTCTCCCTTGTCTCCTAATCCCATACAACATTGTACAATTCAACCCTATGCTCTTATTGTTGTTTTTTTTCTCTCCGCTGATGTCTCTACATAATTAACATATGAAATACATTAGCCTCATACATTAAAAATACAAAACATCTAGTAAATTAGAAATGTAGTTATAAATATGGAAAAACAATTGATGCAGGAGCATCGCTCCACCTCAGCACGTGCCAGCCGATTAACATGCATGGTGCACATTCAAGGAAGGGAGAGGTGCCTCCCTCTCATTTTGCCCCAAGAATCAAAAGTGTGATCCAGGCATTTAATGATGACAATATGGAAGAGCCAAGTTGTGCCTTCGCAAAAGCTAGAGATAAGGTCGCCATTAAGTGGTTTACGGTAGGAGGGATCTGCATCCGATTTGGAGTAGATTTCCATCATTGTAATTTGCCCATTAGACAAGCGTTTTAAATGGTGATTTGACACCACTAGGTTAGCTTGGAGGGAGGCTCATCGATCCCCTCTTATATAAACCTTTGTATTGTTTCCAAATAGAGGGATTTGTAGTTGTAGGCAGATGCATAGGAGATAGGGAGAGAAACACAGAGAGCCGAGACTCCATTGTAGTTCAGACTCCTGTATTGTAATGAACATTCTACCATTAATAGAAAATGAAATTTTTTCATGTTATCAATTTCTATGTAATGGATATTTTGTGTTGAATGTCATGTGTATGCATTTGAATTGTAGATGAATGTTAGAAATCATCTACAGGGATAGAGATACAGTTTTATATCTGTGAGTGTGTCAGATTAAATCTAATTCTCTAGGCTAAGTGTAAGGAGTGTGCGATAGAGGGTGGAAACTCTGTGAGTCGACGCAAGGAGTGCTTGTTTGAACTCGGTGGAGTCAGAAGAGAAACTTCCAAGAGGGCATACCAGATTAATTCATAGACTCGGGAGGAAATTTCAAGGTTGTTAAGTACCTTGGAAAGAAAGAATGTGTATGAGGAAACACAATGCAGAGTTATTGAACACTCTGAAACAGACTACTAGGAGGGCATAGAGAAAGTACGAGAGTGTATAAGAGAAACATTGTTGGAAGTGTTGGAATCCATGAGAGAATCCCAGGGTTGTTGAACACTCTAAGGAAGGAAGGCTTTGCAAGAGTGCATCGACAAAGGAAAGGAGATTCCTTAAGATGCTCAGATAGGCTAAGGGAGAAGCCGTCGAAAAGATGAGTTGAGCACAAGGAAAGTGTGCTAGGGAGACTGTAAGTCCATCTTACAAGATCAGGAGGAAGAGCACTAGTTTCCAGGAGGGAAAGAGAACGTTCATTGAAGGACGTAGAGGAACAGTGAAACTTGAAGGCTTTCAAGCAGAGAAAATTCACAGAAGTGTCTGCGCAGAACTCTACAAAGAGTGTAGAAGAATTTCAAGAACATCTTAAGTCACAAGGAGGAAAGTGCGCTAAGTCTGTAAAGGAGTCGAGGACTTTCCGAAGTCTCAAAGACCATAAAATTTTCCATTATCAAAGGAGACAGGTGGAAGCAGATCCGAGAGTTCGAGGATTTAGACTTCAGAAGAATTACTATGAGAGAAATTCAAACTTCGCGAAGAGTGAAGTGTGGAGTGATTCTGGACCGTTGGATCCAGGAGGACGCATGGCCGATATCCACACATTTCAGAGGAACAACCCTTTGAAGAAAATTCAAGGAGAAGAATGCTTGAAGAGCTGGGAGTCGAATCAATCCTAGTCATCCATAGAGATAGGACTCATGGCAATAGATCAGCACTTCGTTGATTCAATAATTGGGAGAAGCAGAGTTGGGAGAAGAAAGGACTCATGAATTTTGAACTCACGATTTGACCTCAACCGTCGAGGGTGAGGAGAACGTGGACTGTTGATTTTTTCCCAAAGAATTCATTGATTCGGGGATCGGGAACAAGGGAGTAAACATCTCATGAAAATTTCGAAGTACAGAGTCGCAAAGGGAGCTGGCCCACGGTCATAGTCCATGGTCACATCAAGGAGGAGCCTAGCATAGAGAACTAGCACCCATTGGCGTTAAGATTTGAAAAGCACTGAGGAGAGGGTCCACAGTGGCCACACAACCTGCGCCAAGAAGGTGGAATGGAATGTGCCAAGTTAATATGGTTCCCATCAGGAGCCCAACGAGCCATTCGGATCGGTGACTTGAATGATACTAGACCGGGAGGTCATGCAGTCCCGAAGGAGAGGATGACAGGGTGGGGTCTGCACCAACTGGTATTAGAGCCAATGTAGAATTGATTTATGTAGGCAAGGGGGATAGAGTGTGATACTCTGTTGAAACTATTGCAAGGCATGCAGTAGATGATAAATAGTCAGGTGGGTTGTAGGTGAAGCACAATGTCCATTGGAAGCTGTGAGAACGGTCGAGGAGGAGTTTTCCCGCAGAAAAGAAAAGTAGAGATAGACAAGGAGGTCAGGGAAATCCGGACAGAAATGCATACACTAGCATTGAAATTGCAGTAGGAGGCAAGGGTGCGTTGGAGGTATGAATGTCCCTTGAAGAGAATAGCTAAATGGATTGTTCAAAAGTTGTTGGCCTAAGGGAAGAAACAGATCTTAAAAAGGTGGTTGAGGCATGCTGAAAACCTCATTGATGAGGGAAGGAGATCTGGCAGGAGTCTCGTATGTTTCCAAGTGGGTAATGAGAAGGGATCAGTGGATCTCATAGACTATGAGGAGGGAAGAGGAGACATCCCAAATTTCCAAGTGGGAGAGGGAGAAGAGGTGAGCTCATCCGAGAGTTCACATCAGGGGGTGTTGATAGATGAAGAGGAGGAAGAAGGAAGACCTCGCTCGGGAGAATATCCATGTGGAATTGCAAGCCGCGTGAATGAAGATGATGACAAGTTGGAAAATTTCATCACAGTGGAGGAGAAGGATCACGGGATTGTTTTGATCATTGGAGGAGTCGAGATATTCCTACCAAGCAGTCGAGGAGAGGCTAGAATAGATGTTGCAGATGAGACAAAATTACAGCAATTTGGGACTGCCATGGAGAAGGAAGAACATATACAGAAATTTGTCCCCACAGAAGAGGAACTCCCAGTTGGATTACTCACTCAGTGGGAAATGGAGTTAAAATCACTAGAGGATTGGTTCAATATTCGGGAACCAGAAGGTGGTTTCCATAAGATAGCCATTCCAGAGAAGATACACCAGCATGAGTTGCAGCTGGAGGAAGTCGGGGTTGAACCAGCACAAGCGGAGCTGGAAGGATAAAATTTTTTAGAAGGAGAAGTTTAGAAGAAGCGCAGTGATGAGAAGTCTGTAGGAGTGGAGGATGCAACAGTATGGAAAACTAAGGCCATAAGAGATGAGGAGGAGAACTTGGTAGATCGATGTGATTTACCCATTGACAAGGAAGTGCAACATGCTAGCCTGCAAAAGCAGAGTCAACCAATGGAGCAGATGGAAGAGGTGATTAAGGAGATAAGGAAGATGATGTCGGGGTCAGCAGAGGAAGCGATCAGCACGAGGAACTAGACAAAAGGAAACTTGCACGAGAAGTAGGGATGATGCATGAGCAGCAGCAGTAGCAGCAAGGCAGAGGAGCCGAGAGACAGCTCCAGGAGAAATTTTGGGATCTAGGAGGACTTCAACCATGCTGGAAAGCTCATGAGCAGGAGCTCATGATTTTTCATAGCTGTGGAGTATGATGCAGGAGCATCGCTCCACCTCAGCACGCGTCAGCCGAATAACACACATGGTGTGCATTCAAGGAAGGGAGGGGTGTTGCCCTCTCATTTTGCCTCGAGAATCAAAAGCATGATCCAGGAATTTAATCATGACAAGCTGGAAGAGCCAATTTGTGCCTTCGCACAAGCTGGAGATAAGGTCACCATTAAGTGGTTGATGATAGGAGGGATCTGCATCCGATTTGGAGCAGATTTTCATCATTGTAATTTTCCCATTAGACAGGCATTTTAAATGGTGATTTGACACCACTATTTTAGCTTGGAGGGAATCTCATCGATCCCCTCTTATATAAACCTTTGTATTTTTTCCAAATAGAGGGATTTTTAGTCGTAGGAAGATGCATTGGAGATAGGGAGAGAAACACAGAGAGCTAAGAATCCGTTGTAGTTCGGACTCCTATATTGTAATGAACATTCTGCCATTAATAGAAAAATGACATTTTTTCCTGTTATCAATTTCTATGTAATGGATATTTTGTGTTGAATGTCATGTGTATGCATTTGAATTGTAGATGAACATTAGAAATCGTCTGCAAGGATAGAGATACAGTTTTCTATCTGTGAGTGTGTCAGATTAAATTTGGTTCTCTAGGTTAAGTGTAAGGAGTATGCGAAAGAGGGTGGAAACTCTATGAGCCGACGCAAGGAGTGAGTTTCTGAACTTAGTGGAGCCAAAAGAGAAACTGCCAGGAGGGCATACTAGATTAATTCACAGACTCGGGACAAAATTTCAAGGTGGTAAAGTAACTTGGAAAGAAAATTGTTTAGGAGAAAACACAACATAGAGTTACTGAACACTCTGAAATAGACTGTCGGGAGGGCATAGAGAAAGTACCAGAGTATACAAGAGAAACACTATTGGAAGTGTTGGAATCCTTGAGAGAATCCCAAGGTTGTTGAACACTATGAGGAAGGAAGGATTTTCAAGAGTGCATCGACAAAGGAGAGGTGATGCCTTAAGATGCTCAGATAGGCTAAGGGAGAACCCGTCGAAAAGCTGAGTCAAGCGCAAGGAAAGTGCGCCAAGGAGACTGTAAGTCCATCTTACAAGGTCAAGAGGAAGAGCACTAGTTTCCATGAGGGAAAGAGAATGTTCACTGAAGGATGTAGAGGAATAGTGAACCTTGACGGTTTTCAAGCCGAGCAAAGTCGCAAAAGTGTCTACGCAAAACTCTGCAAGGAGTGCAGAAGAATTTTGAGTACAAATTAAGTCGCAAGGAGGAAAGAGCCCTAAGTATGAAAATGAGTTGAGGACTTGCCAAAGTCCCGAAGACCATAAAATCGTCCATCATCGAAGGAGATAGGTGGAAGCAGATACGAGAGTTAGAGGATTCAGACTTCGAAAGAATTTCCAAGAGAGAAATTCAAACTTCGCGAAGAGCGAAGTGCAGAGTGATTATGGACCATTGGATACAGGAGGACGCCTGGCAGAGATCCACACATTTTGAAGGAAGAACCCTTCAGAGAAAATTCAAGGAGAAGAATACCTGAAGAGTTGGGAGTCGAAGAAATCCTAGTCGTCCATCGAGATAGGACTCGTGGCGACAGATCAACACTTCGCTTATTTGAGAATCGGGAGAAGCGGAGTTGGTAGAATAAAGGAATCATGAAGTCCAAACTCACGATTTGATATCATCCATTGAGCACGAGGAGAACGTGGACCGTTTATTTGGTCCCGAATAATTCTTTGATTTGGGGATCAGGAACAAGGGAGTAAGTAGCTCACGAAAGTTTCAAAGTACGGAGTTGCGAAGGGAGCTGGCCCACGGTCATAGTCCATGGTCACGTCAAGGAGGAGCCTATCATAGAGAACTAGCGTCCATTGGCGTTAAGATTTTAAAAGCGTCGAGGAGAGGGTCTGCAGTTGCCACACAACTTGCGCCAAGAAGGTGGAAGGGCCTATGCCCAGTTAATCTGGTTCCCATCTGGAGCCCGACGAGCCATTCGGCTCGATGACTTGAACAATCCTAGACCCGAAGGTTATGCAGCCTCAAAGGAGAGGAGAACAGGGTGGGGTCTGCACCAACAACTTCCTTCAAAAAATAAGTAAATTTCACCATTGGTGTGCCTAGAAAACAATCAAGCATCACCCGCGGTGCGTATATTACTTGTGTAATCCGTCTATGGTGATCCTTTGTAACATAATGCACCATATGAAATTTGTTATATTATTGTATGTGGTGTGTTGTATAAACTTACCGCACTGGTGCATGAAGGTTATCCGACGCACCGCCTAAAATAATAAAAAAATTAAAATATTAAAGCACCGTAAAACCATTTAAAAAACAATTGTGGTGTGTATCCTTTTCCCAACATGCACTGGTGATTTTTATGAAAGTCTATGCATTGCACCACTATTTTTTTTTAAATTGATAATTACGATACTTAGGAATCCATGCTCTAATTTTGTTAAGATGGTGTGTTGTGTAAGCATTAACACACCAGTGCATATGTTTACCAACGAAATGCTTAAAATAATATATCTGATTTATGCAGTGTGTCTTCTAATGTAATGCCCTGGTGTGCTAACGTTAATTAGATGCACCGCCAGGAATTAGTTATATTATTTTAGCCGGTGCGTCAGAAAAATGATGCCTTGATGTGTTAATGTTTACAAATGCACATCCATAAAAACATTTGGCATTTTTTTCGGTGCACTCTATAAATTTTTAGGGTGCACCATCTGCGGTGCGAGCCGAACGACTCGAATGCACTGCGCAGAAAAAAAAAATTAAAACAGTGGAAATTTGACTAAATTTTGAATTTTAATCCCCTAAAATTTTAAGTTATAAAGAAACAAAGGCATTACCTAGACATTTTCTCGTTGGGGAGGCATGGTTGCCATGTAGTCCAAAAAACAAAATTTTCCCACTGTTTGGAAAAATTTGAATGCCGCACATTCAACAACAAACGAAGGGAAGGAAAGCAAGGGAAGCACTGAAGACAGGGCATTTCAGAGAGGAAAATATTGCACTGGTTCTTGAGAACTCTACAACATTGAAAATGGTTAAAATGAATTTTTACTGTCGGTAATTTTTTTTATTTAACCTTGTTACGGTGCGCTCGATTGTTAGATGCACTGGTGCGTTCATATTTATCTAGCACACATGAGTATATATTTTTTAAAATAACCCTGCCATGGTGCACTACTTTTTAGAGCAACTTGGAGCATTGGTGCATCTATATTTAAGGCACGCATCGCAATATATATATTTTTAAAAACCCTACCATGGTGCACCATTTGTTAAAGCACTGGTGCGTCAATATTTAGATAGTGCACCAAAGTATATTTTTCTAAATAACCCTACCATGATGCGCCATTTTTTTAGAGCATTTGTGCGTCAGTATTTAAGGAACACACTGAAGTATATAATTTTTTGAAATAAACCTCCCACAGTGTGCCATGTGTTAGAGCATTGGTGCGTCAGTATTTAAGAAGAGTATTGTAGTATTTTTTTTAAATAACCCTACCACGGTACACCATGTGTTAGAGAACCAGTGTGTAAGTATTATAAACACACCGATGTGCTCGGTATTTATAAAAGCACCGTGAAAAACTTCTTCTAAAACCTTCGGTCGCTAGCCTCTTTTATTGTCTTCTGCTATAAATGGATTTTTGGGCTATTTTTATAGGGGCTTCCACAAAAACCTTCACTAGAGGGTGTTTTCCTTGTAGTTTCAGTTGGTTCATGATATTAGAATGATCTAGGAAGGTTACTCGCCTTCCTCCTCTGACAACAACAGAAGTTTCCCCCTTCCCACTGAGCTTAGGTCTTCCACGAGTTTATCAGGTACCTTCCCAACTATATTTACTCTATAAAAGGGATCCCCTTCTCTTCTATACAGTCCCTCGATGACCTCCCCTTACCAGTGTCAGGTGTTTTCCAATAAGTAGCAAGCTACATTCCCCTATTGCTTCAATCTAGATCTGGGTCTTCTCTGTTTCAGGGTGATCATCAATATTTTGGATGAGCTTCCTATTTTATTCAAGGAAGACTCTCCAATTTCTTCTCTTCTTTTATCTGCACCAATTATCACCTACATTCATTGCACCATCAACCTATGAGCTTGCCGCTCACTTACTCTTCTACATATTGTTTTTCTCTCTTCACTGTGTGCTCTATTTTTTTCATATATCTATGTGTATTGGTTTGTCTCTGATACCACTCTTGGTGACCAACTATTATGTCACACACCCGACCCCCAACATACCCTTTTTAGGGATGGGGTATAAATTTTCGCTTTCCTCAAATCATATCAAACCCCAATAACTAGGATTACGTCATCTTCGATTAAACGAGGGTTTTTCAACGACTATAAATTTGTCCAGATTCGAGTTCTAGATTGAAATTTATGGTCTTTTATAGTTCTTTAGGCCTTCATCGACTAGATTCACTCACCACCATGTGGCATCCACATGGCTCCCTATCACTTGGAACACCACATCATCATAGCATACAAAGACTTTCCCAACCAGATGTTGATGCTTGTTTAGATCTTATAGGCCTATTAAATTAATTAATCATTATCAGGATAAAATCCCACTCTTTATTAGTCATTTAAGTAATCCCTATTAGCGATATTTAATCTTCTTTAATTCCTTAACCCCGTAATTAATGTTTTTTTTTTTTTTTGCCTAAATTATCGACCTAGTAAAACCAAGGATTACTTCCCTTCACCTTGGGAATCCCACAATTCGAGGTGGATTAGTGTTAATTATTATATTAACTCATAATGAATCCCATCACATTAACTCATAACCCAAACATGTCACTAAATTTTTTTAATTAATTATATTATAATATAATCATAATGAATTACATTATAATATAATTAATTATCATTTATTACACTTAGGGTTATTAAAATCAACCAATGTACCAAATCTCCAGACTTCGGCATACTTACTCTCCACACTCTTGTGGACATACCCAGAATTCCTGAACGTCGAAGTTCCAAAGGGGGGGTCCCACTTATATTATGATATGATGAAAATATAACTAATTATATTATATTGTAATGTAATTAATCACATTAAACGTTTATTATAACAATTACATTAAATACAATATAATTTAATTAATAGCATTTATTATTCATACAAACTTTGGAAATAGGGAAAGGTAAGTCCAGGCCTTTGACCATTTTAGTTCATGGATTCTATCACCCCAAACATCCCAGAGTCTTGAAGTCACGAAGGGATCCCACATTATATGAGTTACGCATTTATCTATTTATTTTTTTTAAAGGGAAAAAGGTTTGGCCTCATCCACGTGCAAATATTATAATAGTTTTTTATTATAATATATTATATTACATTACAGCCTCTTGGAAATTGCACCCAGGTTTATTAAATCTCCAATATTATATTTAATATTGGAATGGGGGAAAAATATGTGTCAACTCCTTATGCTCTTCAACACACTCTCCATTCTCAAGCCTCCCAGAGTCCCGAAGTACCGAATGGGTCCCACGTGTATTAAGTCGTGGTATTATATTAGATTATAATATAATAAATCTCATTAAATGTTTATGATATTCAATTACCTTAATTCAATTACGTTGAACATAATATAACGCAATTAATATTTAAATTTTTATGCAACCACATGAAAGGAAAATGTATGTTCGGGCCTTTGGCCATTTTAGTTCATGTGTTACATTGCTCCAAGCATAATGGAGTCCCAAAAACCTGAAGTGGTCCCACATGCATACATTACACGTTAAATAATAATTTAATGGAAAAGGATTTGGTCCTCGTCCATGTGTTCATTATAATATATCAATTTTATAATAAACCCCATCAAAATTTGTGCTCAAGTTTCATAAATTATATATATATATAT
>JZKD02S0350658.1:282957-296759 GCA_000966675.3 Picea glauca
TTGTGAGAATTTATTCATGTATGCAATTTTTGTCATTCTCCCGAACTAGTGCAAGAAGTGAATGGGATGGGTTTCCCAAGATGTTCACAAGAACGTTGGCAGCACTGTTAGAGGTCACCAACCTTCTTTAAATATGTAATTTTCTGATTCAGGTCTGCCTGAAAACCGATCAATGCAACATAACCGTTCTCGTTAAAAAAAAAATAGTATTACGATCGGTGTTAGTTCATTATATATCAGCACTGGTGTGTGTTTCATTACAACACCGGTGTTTTTTATCATTAAACGCACTGTGATTTTTAGCATTAAACGCATCAGATTTCATTTTCTCTTTTTAGAAACATCAACCCGTGACAATGAAATTATTGTTATTTTTTAATTCCATTGTTCATCAAAAAATTGACATATATATTATAATAGTATTCATATAAATTAAATTTTGAGTAGTGCATTTGGATATGATGTTTGGATTAATTTGTTATATCATCAGATTTCACATCTCTTCACTATAATATTTAATCACCCATATATTGAATCAATGATGTAACATTTCACAGTGACATTGGACAATGCAATAGAATAAAACAAAAAAGTATTTTGTTATATATTAATAAGAGGCTCTTTGTCATACAAAATGGGACACTTATCTCTAACCCCTTGTCTTTCGATTAGGACACTCTGTCCATTACATTAAACAAAATGTCTAGTTTTCACAGACAATTATTTCAAAAAATACAATAGCTTGCATTGATATCCAAATATATTGATCATCATTATTCACTGGAACTATTTTCAGTGCTCGAGCTACTTCCATGACTTGGGTTATTTGGTCGAATGTTTTGTTGATTGCCTCAATCGTTTTCCTCGTCTTCAAGTTCCATATACAAAAATAAAAATAAAGTGTAATGAGTGTATCTACATTAGTGAGAATAATGAAAATTGAAATAAATAATATACACATGAATGTAAATTAAAAAGCGATGTACCATAGAAATAATTGAGTCCTGAATGATACACATTCTTTCAAAACCAAATCGTATGCCTTCTCTCAACAACTCTTTTTTTGGCACATTTCCATACTTTGTTTCTTGCAAGTTTTATACCCCATGATAAATCATAGATTTAATATAAATGATTTTTTTTGTTCCATTAATTATAAAATGAGAGAAGTAAAACAACATAGATACTTACAAATTCCACAATTAATTTTTGATATGCCAACATATACTCACAACCCTTACTTAACCCAATGTCAATCAATTCTTCCAGTGGCTCTTCTTTGTATGTTAGCACATGTTTGAAGACATTCAAGGATGGTTGTTGTAAAACAACTTAAAATATACAAAAATGAAATATTAAGTTAATGTTATAAGGAAATAACAATTACTCGCAAACTTTTCTATCAACCCTTTTCTTCCTTGTCATCTTGTTTTATGTGTTGAATGGGTTCCATTGTGTTTTCTTTTCTGCAAGAAAATACTCGAAAATTAATATTTAATGATAAATTATTTATTTATATGTACCTAATAGAAAATTTCAATGATTTCATACATTTGAATCACGTTGTTTTCGAGATGGCTCCTCCTGCGATGTAATTATGTCCATTTATTTGACCATCTACTTGTACATTTTTTTAGACATTCCTACTGGCATATTTTGGATATCAGCTCATTGATCCTTTGGGATTTTCATAATCTTCCTGAAAAAAGTAACATGCAGACAAAAAACTATTTTTATATTGATAATATGAAAACTCAATATAACAAAATTGATATTAATAAAGATTTGCTTTGTAGTAATATATACATATTCTAGAATTAAAACATTTTTAGGAATATTACTTTTTGAATGATTCTTTTTTTTTGTTGTATGTTTTTTCTATTGCAAGTCTAACATGTCTCATTGACCATTGCTTTGGAAAAGCTTTATGTATTTTAGATATAACCTAGTTCTTGGAATCATTGGATTGATTTCTATATTGTGAGTGGAAAGTACGTCTATATGTTCATTCCACTATATCCCTCATAGTTTTGTAAAAGTTTTTCCCCTTTCGTTAACCTCCAGCACCACTCCAGATGAGCTAAGGACCAATTCATCATCATTTACATCTTCTATAATTTTTATTTTCTTAGGACAACTTTTTGTTCCTTCGTTGTTGGTTCCTGTAGAAGATTAAACGTATGTGAATTAACAGATTGTTTGAAACATGTTATCTAATATTCTTAACTATATTATTAATGAAAATTAAAAAAATAATTCATATTGAATATTATTTTTTCATTCACATTATTCATTCTTTTGCAATTTTTCCATCAAGATTTTATGCTCTTCTACACTTAGATCACAAAGAATCTTATCACGCTTCCTCATTTTGTGGCTCTGCATGACACACTAACCAATACATATTAGTTAAACTTACATATAGTTTAAACATATTAATTTTGTATAGAATTTACAAAGAACTTGTCTTTTTTCTTTTCTTTTTTGGATGTGTTATCATTGTGTTGATCAGATTTTTATTTATTTATTTATTTTGTGTTTGGCAGAATCGGAAACTCGTGGTTCTCATACTCGCGTGACATGGGGTCGATTCTCGTCTGCTACCTCTATAACCTCCAAGTGTCTCTACACAGCTCCCAATCATGGGGCACGGGTAAATCGGGGTGAGAATCGAACTTGAGACCTCCTTTTTACATTTCCTTTCATTTACACGACACTTGCCAATTGGTCTACACCCCTGCGGGTTGTTCATAATTTTTGTTACTTGAACTATTCTCACACATTTTTTTTATCAATATACAATCTGTACCATTCAATACAGAAGCTATTAAACATATTTCATAAATAAATCACAGAATTTTCAGCTAAAAATAAAAATAAAAACAAATCTGGTTTCTACTGCATTGTAATAATATCAACACACTGGTGTGTTTGATATAGGAGACACACTGTTAAGAAAAAATGAATTTTTTAAAATACTTTAAATTACAATGGTGCGATATGTATCAATAATCGCACTGCGCTTGGATTAAAAAATGAAAAAAAAACACCATGGACGAAAACAATAACCAAAAAAATTACACACCAATGAACAAAAAAAAAAAAATTATGTTACATCATTTCTGGTGCACTTTATCATTAAGCGCACCAGTGCGTTATAGTCAAATAGGCGCAAAAATAACCATAAACCATTTTTTTTAAACGTGACAGGGTCGAGAGGGTTTGTATCTGATGCAGTAAGTGGTCCCCTTGCATCACAGGCAAAGCGTCTTATATATAGAAACACAAACCCATTAAATCTAAAATTCCTAAAATGAAAAGCCCTAATTGTGAAGTGATAGAGGAGTTAAACCCTAAACTGAAATTTTGCAGTCACATAAGCAAGAAGAAGCAAGGGTTTAAGGTAAGTATGAAATTTTTTTATTTTTTCTGAATAATTTTGTTGCTCCAAAAGGGTTTTGAGTGAATCACCATACCCTTCAAATTCTGATCTTTTGAATAATTCTATTGATCCAAAGTATTCTTCTACTCCACAGTTCTCCCCGGTATGTCTCTCTTGCAAATCTCTCCCCTGTAAATTTTGCCAAAATAATGAAATAGTGAATAGCTTAATACTATTTAAAGGACTTTATGAAAAGGGTTTTGACTGAATCATCGTACCCTTCAAATTATGATCTTCTAAATAATCATGTTGTCTCAAAGTATTTTACTAATCCACATTGTTCCCCAGTATGTCTCTTTTACAAATGTCTCCCCCTGTAAATTTGGAAAAATAATGAAATAGTGAATAGCTTCTTACTATTTAAAGGACTTTATGAAATTAGATTTTTGAAAAATAAACTCCCGCTCATTTTTCAGTTGTAAAAAAACAAAGTCGCGTTTTTTTTTTTTCAAACACTGGTGCATTTATTAATATAATGCACTGGTTCATTCATTTGTGAAACGCACCGGTGTGCTAAATATTTTTGGAGCACCGATATCACATAATTATTTTTTTATTTGAAAACTTGATCTCCTGTGTGGTTAGTAATTAAACGCCTTGGTGTTTTACATTGTTACATACACACCGGTGCATTTGGTTTAATTAAGTGCACTATTATGCTTTAAAAATTATCTGAATTTTAATTTTCACATAAAATAGTATATTCATCTTAAATTATCTTGTAGGGTGCATCCACATGACTTGATGTACTTCATAGTATACAATTTCCACTTAAAGTTGCCTTATTCTTAAAAATTTATTGTTGGTTTTGTTCAAATGCAAGGAGAAAATCTTATAATATCAAATGGTCAATTCTTCAAATTCCACCCCATTCCATATTGCTCAAATTGCATCACGGAGTTCTCCCTTTCCATCTACAGTAAGTTCATATTTTATTTATATTTTGATTATCTAATTGAATTTATTTTTTTATCCATGTCAATCTGAATAAAAATGTATCCCAATTTGCAGGATTTTGATTCAGAATCGATTTTAGATGCATAAAATATTCCACCGGTTCAAAAATGTTGGAATCTCTTATTAGGAGCAACATATCACAAGCAGTTGGTAGATGAAAATGGACAGCCACTTTACCCTTCCAATTGTAACATGCCATCTTCCAGCCGCAATCCTAGGTCAACGATGGTACTAATTGTTTTTATAATGTAATTTGAACAAACCAATTACATTATGCTTACTAATATCATCGATGTACTAATGTTCAATATTTTTGAAATTAGTATTCTAATGATGAGCGACCTACCTATCATCTTTCGTTGCACCCCACTATAATGTCAAATCGAGAGAACGTTGCAATAAGATAACTCAGAGAGGAAGCATACCAAGAATGGTTGAATCAACCACCTATTCAATTCCCACTACGTCCAGATTCACCAATTAGGAATGACTACAACAATAGTAGTTCTTCACAAGTTGGAAATGGATTCAATCAAATAGAGGTTGGTATGGATAGTTATTTACAAGATACTACTTCCATGGAGACAATCGTTTTAGATGCATTCCAGAATGATGAGCTAGAGAATGATGCTCATATCACTGATACCCTTTTTGAAAGCCTAAAATCTGCTTCCACCACCCCTCTCTTTGGACCTAGCCGGTCAAAGTATACCCATATGGGGACAATAATGTTATTGAACAACTTGAAAGAAAATGTTGGCATGTCAAATGCATGTTTCTCTGTAATATTGAGGTAACTAACCATCAAGTCCCTTATATTTTGAGAAATCATATCACACAATCAACATTAAAAACGGTCGATTTTATGAACGTTAAATGACATTGTACATTTCTATTGCCCACTAACTGCAGATTATTCAAAGATAAGGTTCTTCCGAGTGATAATGTATTTTCAGGTAGCTATGAAGAGGAAAAGAAGATGTTGAAAATGTTGGGTGTTGAGTACATATCATATCATGCATGTTTGAATGATTGTATTCCATATAGAGGAGAATATACAAACAAAGAGATATGTCCAAAATTTGGGCATGAAAGGTACCATAAATAAAATAAAAAGGGGGGAAATCATGTGGTCCTCCTCATAAGATATTGAGGAACATGCCTATAATCCAAAGGATTCAAAGGCTCTTTCATTGCAAAGAATTAGCTATGTTGCAGGGATGGCATGCCTCGCACAGAAGTGAGTCAAGAGTTATGTGAATCCCAACATATTCAATAGCCATGAAGCATATATAGGATACATGGCCCAAAAAATGAAATGATGAAGTATGAAGTCTATGACTCAGCATAGCCATAGATGGCATCAACCCATATTCCCTTCAAAACACCAACTATTTTGTTTGGCCTGTAGTAGTGATCAATAAAAATATCCCTCTATGGTTGTCTGTGAAGAATGAACATATTAGGTTGGCTCTTATTGTCCCTGGTATAAGACAAGTGAAAAATATTGATGTCTACCTACAACCATTGGTATATGAATTGGAGGAATTATGTGAAGGGATACATGTATATGATGTATCAAAACCCATCGCAACAGAGAGGATTTTTACATTGTATGGCATATGTGCTTACACCACACATGATTATCCAGGATTAGGAGTTTTCTCTGGTAAATTACATGTTTATTGATTTGTTTATATATGTAAGACTATTTTTTGGCATATTTAATTTGTTGTGATTGTTCTGATATTCGACGTTAACATTCTCTATATACATTAATAATTTTGCAGGTCTTGTAACAAAAGGGTATCATGCATGTAAATTTTATGGACCTTCTTTGAAGGCTAGGTGGTCCAACCACCTACGAAAGCCATGGTACGACTACTCCAGGGTATTCCTCCCAGAAAAACACCCTTAAATAAGAGCAACATCTGATTTCAATGGTAAACCAAAGAGAACCCAAAGACCTGCAATAATGACACCAACATAATGGCTTAGAGAAAATGAGAGAGAGAAGGAGAAGGAAATTAAATAAATGTTCGATTCAAATGGGGATCCTATGTTCGATGATCCAAAATTCTTCGACACCTATGTTGAGAAATTGCAAATTGGGATGAAAAGGAAATCTCTCTTTTATGAGCTCCAATATTGGGATCATCTTAATATTTCTCACTTACTATATCCCATGCATAGATTTAAAAATGTTTCATCTTCTTTATGGAGGCACATATCATCAAAAGAAAGTGACACATTGTTTGTTAGGAGAGATATCATTTCTTCAAAAACTAAAAAGAAACATTGGCCAAGAGAAGAAAGTAGAGGAGAGGTTGGCCCCTCTTGGTCTTTCAAAGAATTTGATGTCCCATGGATTCTGAAGAAAGATGATCTTTCTTTGGAAAACGAAGTTATATTGGGTGTGAAGGTTCCTTCTTTATATGGGTCTTCACTACGATGCAACTTCACTGTGAAAGACCATTTGTCGGGGTTGAAATCACATGACCATTTGAACCTTCTAAGAGTATGTATGTCAAAAACATGATTTTATTATTTGTTTTAATTTTTATGCCATTGGATAAAACAAAATTAATGTTGTATGTGTTTACTTTGTAGTTTCATTATCCTCTACTTGTGCATGGGTCTGTGAACCATGACTTCCCCTAGGAATTACAATGTGCCATATCTAAATTATCTTCATTTGTAGGTTGGATCACATCAAAGGAGATTCATATGGCTAGCATTCCACAGTGGCGTCAAGAGATAGTTGAGATTGTTTGTATGGTCAAGAAGGAATTGCCGACAAGTTTCATGGACTTGCAGGTACATATTCTAATTCACCTAGTAGATGAGGTTGAATTAGTCATAGTGGTCTCATAAAGTTGGATGTTCTTATTAGAGAGGTACATGAAGAAATTGAAAGGATTTGTTCGACTAAGGGAAAAACCCGAGGGGTCCATGGCAGAGGGGTACATATCATAGGAGTATTTATATTATGTGAGTGAGTACATCAAGAAGATTGACAACACACCAGGTGCGGTGATTTGGGACGACAAAAGGGATTAAGATAAAAGAGAAGGGGAGCTTCTCCAAACGAATGGAAAAAGGAACTTGAAAAAGAGTAAGTGACTTATCATTTGTCAAATTTCTACACAGCTACTGTTCACACTAAACTTCATAACATATAATTTGATCTCATACGTACTACATGTCGGTTTGATTTCATGAATATATACATCAGTGAATTCATAAATTGATGTCATCAATAAATTCATTCTTTACAATTCGGAGGCAACACAGCATGGGTCGCATTGTACGAACATAAGAGGAGGAAAAGGGATAGTGAAATGAAAGAATTCAGACGGTTGAATGGTAGAAGCATGCCTTATCTTGATCATTTAAAAGAAAATATGTGAATGATATGCCCCAACAATTGGGTTGATAACTAAGTCAGAGATAAACATGGCGCATCTGGTCGTTACCCGCATGTTAAAGAGGATGCATTAAACATAGGGATTGGGTGCAGTAATTTAGTAATAACCTCTTTGTGTACATTTCTAACTTCATAATGCACCTTTGAATTGTAAAATCTATATTTTATATTTTATTGGTTGATTTATTAGACACATGACACTATGATTTTTTCACTTTTTTATAGGTTCATTTTTTCTCATCTATGCACAGAGAATGTCGATGTTGGACACATGAAAAAAGACTGTGGAGTGGAAGTTGAGTTTGACCAATCTAGTCATGTTAGCCACCGCGATCAAAACCTAATACGAGGGAAGTTAGGTTACGTTAGAAAGATACAAGAGATCATTCAAGTGGACTTCTCTTCCTTCCAATGTGTTATTTTTATATGCAAGTGGTGGGACACCTTTGATCAGAATAATGTAAAGAAAGATCGTGATAGTGGGTTGATATGTATCAACTCTAGAAAGATGTGGGATGAAGCTACAGAGCCTTTTGTTTTCCCAAAACACTACAACCAAGTGTTTTTTAACCCAGATGTGTTGGATAGGGATTGGTGGTTCGTATTAAGACATGACCCTAGATCAAAACATATTTTTGAGAACAACAGTGTTATCATGCCAAGCGAGGAAGATAATCATGGTGATGACAATGAAGAGTGATATGTACATGTTTTATTTTATCATGTATATTGTTGTTGAATATTTTTGTTATCTTGTGACAGAGGAAATGGAAAGTTAATTATAACAAATCTTTGAACAATTTTAGTTGATTAACAGTCAGTTTGATTCATAATGTGTTTCTCTTTCAAATTATTTGTGATTGCATGGAACGATTGATTGAAATAGAATTTTATATTTTTATTTGAATATATTTATATGTCATTGCATGTTTAATATAAAATTTTAAGAATTGTTTTCATGATAAAGTCGTAACAACGTGTTTTTAGAAAAAAATTGCCGAACATTTTATAGTTGGCATTTTATATAATTGGTAAGATTCGAAAAGATTTTTACACTTAAAACTAAGTATTTCCAATTGTAAAATCTTGAAAAATGTCAAACCAATTGAATTTTTAATGCGATATGAAATTATACGTTCTCCATATAAAGTTTTATAATGACAAAAATAACAATAGGAAGATTTGATTCCATAAAATTTTAGGGCCAATAGAATGCTTATCATTGGAGATCATAAATTTTATAATAACAATTTTTAGTGTAGAAGAGTCCATTCAAAAAGAGTAAACAGTACAATGGAAAATAATATTTATCCATATGTAATTTGTTTTTTGAAAATGTTTTTAGTTAGAATGATTATGTATGAACTATCTATGCAATAGAAAAATGTTTATGGTAATTTTACAATTATAGTTTCAACCATTTCAACTTTGTAATTTATAAAAATATTTTTTCATTTTTTATTTAAATTAAGTCTTTATGTTTCATATATAAAATTTTGATATAAGTTCACCAATAGATAATCTATAATAAACACCATTTAATAAGAAAAAAACATCATGATGATATCCATCTAACAAACATAAACATCATCTAAAATACACATTTAAATTTTCTAACATCATCTAATTATATATACCTCTACCACATATAAACATCATTAATTAGCTATCACACAAATCTAATAATCTAACAGGGCATCATCATTGTGATCACATCTAACAAAACACAAGAATTGTCTAGCATCATCATCACACACATCTAACAAGAATCATTTAACATACTCATCTATCAAGCACATTTAACAAACATATATAACATGACCTAACAATGTACACATCAACATCAACATATAAATTATTTAAGTACATCACCATAATCAATAGGAAAAATGCACATCTAACAAACATTGTTATAACATACACATCTATCAAGTACATTTAACACACATATCTAACATGACCTAACAATATACACATCAACATCAACATACAAATTAAGTACATCAACGAGAACATAAAAAATGCACCATATATATATATATATATATATATCATGAACAAGTCAAATAATTGTTATAACATATCTGGTCTAGTCGATGAGATAATCATATCTAAAATAGTAGTGGAGGCCTAGTCTATAGTAGAAGAAGATGGATGGTCAGGAGGAAGCGGTTGGTCGACTCTCTGATTAGAAATAGGCAGTGGAGGAATAGGTGTTGTCTGCTCATCTGGGTGAGGTGAAGGAGGAGGAGGAATAGGTGTTTTCTTCTCGTGATCTTGGTGAGGTGAAGGAGGAGGAGGAGGATGTGGAGAAGGATCATGGCCACCCTCATCAATCGATGGGGTACTAGACGAATGTTTATTGGAACAAGAGTGTGTATCATCGGGAGCCCTCCTCACTGCTAGTATCCGGGTAGCTCTAATGATATGACGCATAAGAGGAATCATATCACACAATAACTCTCTCCAAAGCTTCAAGAGAATAGGATATGCCATGATGTCTCACATCAGCACAGGGTGGACTCCCACCTTAGCCAAAAGTGCACAGAGTCAGTCTCCCAACTCCAACTTGAATCTAGTATCTGGCCTATGGCGCATACCATTGGGTATCTGCACCCGAGGACCCGGACCCGTCACAGCCTCAGGCATCATCTCGTCATCATCATCTGGTGGTGGAGGAGGCATGTCCCTAATTAATGTGCCAATATCTGCAAAATATATAGTACACAACACTAATTACATAGTTTCATTAAAAAAAAAAAAAAAACAAGTTAAAGAACGTGTTAGAATTAATTGTATTCTAATTAAGACAATAAAATGAAACTATATTAATTTAAAAAAAACACTGATATTACCTCTAGCATCTGGTGACTCGTTCAGTGTGAAGAGGATGTTTATACATCCTCGTCAATCCAACCCCACGTAAGGACATGGCACCATCACGAACATGTGATCGGCCTCACTGGCTAGTAGCCCCATTGCATCAATGGAAATCCTGGCCAGAAACTCTGGTTGGCCACTCTTGGGCCTCATCTCCCCCCACATGGGAACCTGCACCTAAGTCATCCACCTAAAATGTTAATGGACAAAAAAAGGCCTCATCTCCGGAAACCTCTAAAAAAAAAAAAAAACAACTCTAAAGCAAAAGGGAAGTTCTCCCTCCTATGTATCATAGCACGACATTTATCTAGAGCTATAAAAAACTACCACAAAAAAATAGCATACCATGTAACACATCGTGTCCTCTATACCAAACAATCAACATAATACAAAAGAGGGAAGCTAATGCACTGCCCATTAGTGGTAAAGTGTGCAATAATCATCACTAATAATGAAAGGAACCTAACCTCCTCTGCACCGAAAGAAGTGATTCGTAGCTATCCACCAGACACTTGAAAATAAACTGGGGAAAGTACATCAACCCCAATATATATCTAAGAGTACATGATTTGACTCTATGTTGCAACACCTTTTGGGAAAACAAGGAACTAGGAAAAACCCTCCCCTCTCCTGTTGATTAAGCTTGGTTGTCATTGATGTCAACCCTTGAAGAAAGCCTCGAAGCACAAGGTTTGAGTAATGGACCCAAGATTGTTTGATGTAAAGATGACTCATTATTGTCTTGTCGTGGTTGATAAGAAGTAAAAATGGATGAACTCCAAAGTGATCCCCTTATGGTGAAAGCCCCCATAGGAAGACGCTTTGTGGAGTGAGAGAACCCATGATTATTTGAGGAATAATGAGATGAAGGATGGTGAATTTGTCAATGAAACTATCCTAGATGGATAGTGCTTGTCATGCCATTTCTGGTGGTATGTGGAACGTCACATAACTCGTCACGGTTAGAGAGTTATGACCATATGAAGTTGGAGAACCCCTCATAAGTCTTATAGAAGCCCCCAAGGGTCAAAGTGCTTTGAAAAATAAATTATTTTAAATAAGGAAGCCCTAAAATAAGGAAAGTGTAAGGCTACATGAAGATATAAATAAGAGGCAAAGCTCACTCATTATACACACACTTGTACATATTGTATATCTATTTTCTTGTGTAAAGCTTCTTGTAAATACTAGTGGATACATATAAAGTGGTGAACGTCTGAGGTAGCATGAAGGGTTGACTGCAAAATTCTCGGCATTACAACAAAACCCTATTTTCTGATGTGTACGTGAATTTTCTATGTACAAGGTGCGTACATGCTGAGTTATACGTGGGTTGTCTGTGTACAAGTTGTGTACATGCTAAGTTATACGCAAGTTGTCTATGTACAAGGTGCGTACATGTTGGTAAATCCATGGAAACTTGAAGAGATAAAGATGCAGAGGTTCTAGATTCTGAGATCAAGCTCCCAGGAAGGTCTAAAGTGCTCAGATATATCAGATCCATCCATTGGTTCAAAAGGTGTCTTATTTCTATGAATAGTTGGATTTTGATGTATGCATGAGGAATGGCAATGGAGATTTGAGGATTCTCCCTAAAGAGACTAGTGGCTTCATGGGATCTTATGCATATTTTAGATCTACAGAAATATAGTGCTGGTATATTCATCATTGATACTTCTTATGAGGCACATTTTGTATTTATTGGCATATCGCTAAGGGTTTTTATGGTACATGGTTGAGAGCTTGTATTTGTGTAGTAGTTGATGTATTGAGAGACTGAATATCAAAAAGGGGTTGATGACTAAGATCATGTGAGGGATATTATACTTGTTCATGATTACACATACCTATATGAAACATGACTAGAGAAAGACATACTTGTCTTGAGTAAAGGTTATATATGAGGATGCATGCACAGGGTACAGTTACAGTCTGGATATAGTGACAGGTTATATATATATGTGAATGAAGTTACAAAAGATCAGAAGTTTTCAAGAAAAAGAAACCCTAGTTTTCAAAAGGCATACGCAGGTTGCATAACAGTTTGGTAGTGTACATATGTGGGTTTCATAACATATAGGGCGCGTACATACGTGAGCTGCAACACTACGGGCCGTGTATCTATTGTAATTTTTGTAGATACATGTTCAGTTCATGTACAGATTGATTACAGGGAAGTTGTACAGATTGGATACAGGTCAGTGGTACATGTTGTTACAGTTGTACAACAGTATATCTCACAGTGATAGATTGACAGTGGTTCCATCATTCTACTTATACTTCAGGGGGGTTGGACGAGGCAAGGACAGGTGGTTGTAGCCACCGTTCGGTTGTATCTGGAGAACACAGGGGGTTGTAGCCTCCAACTGGTTGTAGCCAGAGAATTGGGGAGCTGGAGATTCCCTCAAGTTGTAGCCTAAGAAACTAGGGGGTTGGATCCTCCTTCCAATTGTAGCTAGAAAACAAAGGAAGTTGGTGCTTCCAATGAATGTAATTTATCAAGACATATAAGAAAAAGAATTATGTGGTTTTCTCCCGATTTGGATTTCCACGTAAAACACTAGTGTACTGTGTATGTGTATGATTGTTCATTTCCTATTGCTCATTATTGGATAATAATTCTACATTGATATAACACTTGGATTATTTGGAAAAAAAAAAGGATTATAATTACGCTATTGTTGATTCACCCCCCCCCCCTCTCAAAAACCCACCAATTGGTATCAGAGCAGGTTCCCTCAGAAATCAGTTTAACCCCTGAAAGGTAGATCATGGAAAGTACCAACTTGTATAAAAATGGAATACCACAGCTTGATGGACAGAAGTATGCTTTTTAGAGCATAAGGATGAAGACATATATACAAGCACAGGGATTTCAAGTTTGGAAATCAATTGTATATGGATACACAGCACCAGCAGTTCCACCAACAAATGACAAAGCAATGAAACTCAGTGAGAATAATTCCAAAGCTACAAATGTACTTTTGAATGGTCTCAGTGATACGGTATTCACCAAAGTTGCACATAGTAAATCCGCTAAAGAGATTTGGGACAAGCTTCGAAATATTTATGAAGGAGATACAAAAGTCAAAGAAA
>JZKD02S0350658.1:302594-316808 GCA_000966675.3 Picea glauca
CTCAGGTTGTAGCCTGAGAAACTAGGGGGTTGGAGCCTCCTTCCAGTTGCAGCTAGAAAACAAAGGAAGTTGGTTCTTCCAATGAATGTAATTCTTCAAGACATATAAGAAAAAGTATTATGTGGTTTTCTCTCGATTTGGGTTTCCACATAAAAACATGGGTGTACTGTGTATGTGTGTGATTGTTCATTTCCTATTGATCATTATTGGATAATAATTCTACATTGATATAACACTTGGATTATTTGGATAAAAAGGATTATAATTACGCTATTACTGATTCACCCCCCCCCCCTCTCATTAATCCAACATCTCCTGGATATCCCAACGATAAAATATATATCCTCCTCAGTGGGATGGTACCACTGATCAGGACCAACACGGAATTCCTATCGATGGACATCCCATCAATGGATTAGTTGCACCAACAACCTCGAGTACCCCTTCATGGATGTAGCCTCCTCATAGTACTTAAGGAGGCCTGCATTCCTTAAGAGGACATGGATCGCTGCAGTAATAGGGAGAGGGTACAAATCCCTCTCCCTCTCTCTTGTCTCCCAATCACGTACAACATTGTACAGTTCAACCCTATGCTCCTGTTGTTGTTGGTGTTCTCTCTGCTGACATCTCTACATAATTAACATATGAAATACATCAACCTCATACATAAAACATACAAAAAATCTAGTAAATGAGAAATTTATTTATAAATATGGAAAAACAACTTCCTTTAAAAAATAAGTAAATTTCATCATTGGTGTGCCCAAAAAATAGTCAAGCACGACCCGTGGTGCGTATATAACTTGTGATATCTGTCGACGGTGCTCCTTTGTAACATAACGCACTGTATAAAATTTGTATATTATTTTATGTGGTGCATTGTATAACCTTATCGGACTGGTGCATGAAGGTTATCCAATGCACCGCCTAAAATAATAAAAAAAACTTAAAATATTAAAGAATCGGAAAACCATTTTAAAAAAATGTGGTGTGTATCATTTTCCCGACATGCACCGGTTCTTTTTAGGAAAGGCGACGCACCGCACCACTATTTTTTAAAAAATTGATAATTACGGTACCTAGGAATTTATGCTCTATTTTTTTATGACAGTGCATTGTGTAAGCATTAATGCACCGGTGCATATGTTTACCAACACATCCCATAAAATAAAATATTTGATTTATGCAGTGTGTCTTCTAATGTAATTCCTAGGTGTGTTAACGTTAATTAGACGCACCGCTAGAAATTAGCTATATTATTTTATGTGGTGCATCAGTAAACTTATGTCCATGATGTGTTAATGTTTACAAATGCACATCCATAAAAAAAAATGGCAATTTTTTTTTGGTGCACTCTGTAAAATTTGCAGGGTGCACCATCTACGGTGCGAGCTGAACGACTCGAAAGCACTGCACAGAAAAAAAAAATTAAAACAGTGAAAATTTAACTAAATTTGAATTTTAATCCACTAAAATTTTAAGTTATAAAGAAACAAAGACATTACCTGGACATTTTCTTGTCGAGGAGGCATGGTTTCCACGTAGTCCAAAAAACCAAAGTTTCCCACTGTTTGGAAAAAATTGAAAGCCACGCACTAAGAAACAAACAAAGGGAAGGAAAGCAAGGGAAGCACTGATGGTAGGGCATTTTAGAGAGGCAAACATTGCACCAGTGCTTGAGAGCTCTACAACACTGAAAATGGTAAAAATGATTTTTTACAAATGTATTATTTTGTTAACCCTGTTACAGTGCGCTCGATTGTTGGATGCACCGGTGCATCCGTATTTATCTAGCGCACATGAGTATATATTTTTTTAAATAACCTTGCCATGGTGCACTATTTTTTAGAGCAACTTGGAGCATTGGTGTGTCCATATTTAAGGCGCGCACCGCAATATATTGTTTTTAAATAACCCTACCATGGTGCGCCATTTGTTAAAGCACCGATGCATCGGTATTTAGATAGTGCACCAAAGTATATTTTTTGAAATAACTCTACCATGATGCACCATTTTTTTAGAGTATCGGTGCGTCAGTATTTAAGGAACACACCGAAGTATATATTTGTTTGAAATAACCCTCCCACGGTGTGCCATGTGTTAGAGCAACTATGTGTCGGTGTTCAAGGAGAGCACCATAGTATTTGTTTTTTTAAATAACCCTACCACGGTGCACCATGTGTTAGAGAACCGGTGTGTCAGTATTATAAACACACCGGTGTGCTCAGTATTTATAAAAGCACCATGAAAAAACTTATGCTAAAACATCTGACCGCTAGCCTCCGCTAGTCTCTTCTGCTATAAATGGATTTTTGGGCTATTTTTATACGGGCTTCCACAAAAACCTTTGCTAGAGGGTCTTTTCCTTGTAGTGTTAGTTGGTTCACAACCTTAGAATGATCAAGGAAGGTTACTGTCCTTCCTCATCTGACAACAACAAAAATTTTCCCCTTCCCACTAAGCTTAGGTCTTCCATGAGTTTATCTGGTACCTTCCCAACTGGATTTCCTCTACACAATGGATCCCCTTCTCTTCTATACAGTCCCTCGGTGACCTCTCCTTACCAGTGTCATCTTTTGTCCAAAAAGTACCAAGCTACAGTCCCCTATTGCTTCAATATGGATCTAGGCCTTCTCTGTGTCAGGGTGATCATCAATATTTTGGACGAGCTTCCTATTTTCTTCAAAGAACACTCTCCAATTTATTCTCTTCTTTGATCTGCACCAATGATCGCCTACATTCATTTTTCCATCAACCTATGAGTTTGTCGCTCACTTACTCTTCTCCATATTTTTTTTCTCTCTTGGCCCAGTAAAACCAAGGATTACTTCCCTTCACCTTGGGAATCCCACAATTTGAGGTGGATTAGTGTTAATTATTATATTAACTCATAATGAATCCCATCACATTAAATCATAACCCAAACATGTCACTAAATATTTTAAATAAATCATATTATAATATAATCCTAATGAATTACAATATAATATAATTAATTATCATTTAGTACACTTAGGGTTATTAAAATCAACTAATGTACTAAATCTCCAGACTTCGGCATACTTACTCTCCACACTCTTGTGGACATACCCAAAATTCTCGAACACGAAGTTCCGAAGAGGGGGTCCCACTTATATTATGATATGATGAAAATATAACTAATTATATTATATTGTAATGTAATTAATCACATTAAACATTTATTATAACAATTACATTAAATACAATATAATGTAATTAATTGCATTTATTATTCATACAAACTTTAGAAATAGGGAAAGGTAACTCCAGGCCTTTGACCATTTCAGTTCATGCATTCTATCACCCCAAACATCCTGGAGTCTCGAAGTCCCGAAGGATTCCCACATTATATGTGTTACGTATTTATATAATGTTTTTAAAAAAAGGGAAAAAGGTTTGATCTCATCCACATTCAAATATTAAAATAGATTTTTATTATAATATATTATATTATATTACACCCTCTTGGAAATTGCACACAGGTTTATTAAATCCCCAATATTATATTTAATATTGGAATGAGGGAAAAATTTGTCTCAACTCCTTCTGCTCTTCAACACATTCTCCATTGTCAAACCTCCCAGAGTCCTGAAGTCCCGAAGGGATCCCACTTGTATTAAGTCATGGTATTATATTAGATTATAATATAATAAGTCTCATTAAATGTTTATCGTATTCAATTACCTTAATTCATTTACGTTGAACATAATATAATGCAATTAATATTTAAATGTTTATGCAACCACATGAAAGGAAAAGGTATGTTTGGGCCTTTGGTCATTTTAGCTCGTGTGTTGAATTTCTCCAAGCATCCTGGAGTCTTGAAGTCCCGAAGTAGTCCCACATGCATACATTACATGTTAAATAACAATTTAATGGAAGAGGATTTGGTCCTCATCCATGTTTTCATTATAATATATCAATTTTATAATAAACCCCATCAAAATTTGTGCTTAGGTTTCATAAATTCTCAATATATATATATATATATATATATATATATATATATATATATATATATATATATATATATATATATTAACAACAATTTCACACGTATGTCACTCCCAATGCTCGAAATCCCGAATAATTTTGAAATTATTAAGAGGTTGATCATGGGTGGATTAATCTTGTTTAATATATCATCCTCCGGCCTTCGGGTCATTCTCAAGTTCACTCTCCACTTCAAACCTCTGGAGTCTCGAAGCCCTGAAGCTCTGAAGCCTGTTAATAAATTATCATAGCTAATAATCATGGGTTTATTAAAATGTGCACACACACACATACTACCATATCCTTGCATGAAGTGAATATTTGGTAAGGTTTAAATAAATTTTGTTTAATTAAAATGGAAATTAGTTTCCTTATTCCAAACTTTTTAAAATAATAAAATAAAATCATATTCAGGAGGGAAAATTTCTCCATTTAAAATATGGTTTATAATTTCTCGTCCTCACATGTAAAGGAGTAAACTTTCTCCTTCTTACCGAGTTTTACTTTCCTTACCTAGATTTAAGGAAATTGGTCCTAAGACAAGGAATTTCATCAACGGTTCAATATTTCTACCAGAATTTACTGCCCACCAAAATTAAGGGAATCCCTCTGAAATTTGTAGGAAATTTAACACAAATTTAGCATAATTGTTTATTAATGCTCAAAATTAGCATAAACACTTCTTAAAATCCAAATAAGGTTTTTGGAGTTTTTTTATTTTAACAAATTTAGGAAATTCCTCATTTATCGTGAATTTTAATGTATAATAACATTTGGACTATTTCCTTAAAGCCTAAATACAATTATGAAGTTTGTTAGTTACTAAGTATTCTAATACAAAACTCCATAACATCTTTAAATCATAATTAGTCTTGGGAAGAAAGTCCATCTCTTTCTTTTTAAATTTTTGTAGAGGTTCTAGTTGTTTTGTTTGTTCTTATTAGAAACAGAAGATGGGTTGTGAATGTCGATCAAATTTAACAATTACACCAAGAATTATTATTTTAACACACGGATAGTCAAGAGATAAGGAAGTAAATCAAATGAGATTCAACTAAAACATTCTCTTCCTTTTACCTAAGTTTCTCAAGCCACTTATGTCAAAATTAAACTTACACAACTCTAAAAGACAATATATAATTTTCTTTGATCTTAACACTACAAGGATTTAGCAAAATATACTTATCTAGAAACAATATAGTGTTGCAAGTGTTGAAAGGGGTTCCCTTTTCCACCCAAGCATAAGCACAATAACTCCTAGAAGTATTTACCACTAGCTACCCCCTAGCTAGATCATGATGCCCTGAGAGAGGTTATTCCTTTTGTTCAACAACATCCATGGATGGAGGTCAGTCTCCTCCTCCCACAACAATTATGGCAGATTAGTTTTCTATCCACCAAGAAAGGGAGGTTGTTGTGATTTCTCACTCAATCACTACATATTTTTGCAACTTCGTTTATCATCTTGAATAGAAAAACACTACCCAACAATTCATGTACCTAGAAACAAATTTGTTTCTCAATTTTCTTCAGAACCGGAGAGTTGCACATGCTCTCCCTCTTCATAAATGGTCACCATAAACATTGCCCTTGCCTCCTCTCCTATGCCCACGATTTTCCTTCCTTAGCAATATTTTGTGGGCCCATTACCCAAATTTGTGGGTCAGATTAGGAAGTTTCTAGATGGGTACTCTACCCATCTCCTCATTGACTCTTGAGGAAGACTTCATAACTACCATCTTGACTGGTAATTAAATTATCTGGGTTAGATCAATGTTCTGAGTCTGAACAATTTAAATCCAGCAGAGTATTGGTTTGGTAGGGTTCATCTCAACCATTATTGGTTCCCCTCACCATCTCTCTCATGCATCATGATCTACATTGGCAACCCCTTCAACAGTTATGCAACAACTTCAATTTTATTTAGTAACATAAATATATACATTACCTTCTATAACAAAAGGTTCATCAATTCCAACATCCACACATAATTATTCTACCCATGGTATTTTAGTAGGCTATAGTTATATTTACAAGCTGGGGAAACATGGGTATTACATGTTTTGTCTTTCCTCTTTTCCTTATATGTTCCTCCTTACTCATCTAGTGGTGTTTTCCACCTTTTTCCTCTTCTTCCCCCAATCTCTTAGGATTCTCGTGGATTCCTACAGACACGACCTGTTGTTTGGGGTCTAAATTCTTTAAGGGGAAGATATGTGGTGTCATGTTGTCAGGTTATTCAGTTAACCCTTCATCTCCTCAATAGGTTAGGGATAGCAACAATATTAACTATGTCAACCACCAGTCTATTCCTTCATAACAATTCATGTGTCTCTATGCAAGCTCAAGTATGTGGGCAGGTGGTGTATTCAATTTACAGGTCTAGGATGAAGTGTTAAGGAAGCTTCTTGCTTTTCTCATTTAATCTTCTTCATTCCACCTCATACATCCCACTTCATCAATTCCCACTTGTGATATCATGACCATTACTCTCAAGGATTTTCCCTCTCAGTAAGATGTCTAGTGTTTTTCATTAATCACAACATAATTACAAGCTTCATAATCATATTATATGAAGTCTTATCATAATTAAAATTATGGGGGGGAATAGGGTGTTACACTCTCTCCATCATAAGTGTCTTTGTTAGTATTTTGTGTCTATACCACACACTCTCTCTCCATCCAATGTATTATGCCCTTTCTCTCTCTCAAAATCCTTCGTTGGCCTCTACTCCATTTTTTTCATTCTAGCCACTTGATAGGATTACTAAATATATTATTAGTTATGGATAGGGAATATATCTTACAAGTGCATTTAATTATCAACCAGAGTTTGTACGCTTATGATGCATTGTGAAAAATGTATGAAGTTATTAAGAATTTATTCAAAAGATGAGCATTATAATGTTGTTCTAACCTAACTATAAATTTAATTCTATCTACAATAAGTAGAGCATTATCATATATAAATAAAAAATCATAACAATTGAAAAACGATTATAAACTATATCTTTGAAAACTAGGAACACACAAGTATGTTCAATATTCTACAACAACACACCATAAACTATTTAGTAGCAAATATAGTTGTAAGGGGTCAATACTTTTGGATAGGAATGAAGAAAGAGGCGGTTGATTATATAGCTATATGTATAGAATGTCAAAATATAAAGGATGATCATAGACATCTAGATGGATTTCTATATCCCTTGTCCATTCCTAAATGAAAGTGGGAAATTATTACCATTGATTTATTACTAAACTTCCCAGGATTGTAAGGCAGGAGGATTCCATCATGGTAGTGGTGGATAAATTAACTAAGATTGCCCATTTTATTATGTTAAATCTAACACACAAGGAAACCAACATTGCAGAGATTTACATGAAAGAAAATTTCCAGGCTACATGGTTTTTGATAGAGATCCCAAGTTCACATCAAATTTCTAGAAAGGATTATTTAAAGGATTTGGGAAAAAATAAATTTTAGTACAACATATCACCTATATTCAGATGGGAAAACTGAGAGGATCAATCAGGTGATTGAGGATATTCTAAGAATGTGTGTGATGGATAATCCATTCAAATGGAAAGAGTATCATTTTGTTGAATTTTCTTATAATAATGGATATCATACATCTTTGAAGATGAGCCCATCTGAAGCATTATATAAAAGGTAGTGTAACACACCTATGAGTTTGGACAACCTAGCTAATAGAGCCATCATTGGGCCAAAATTGCTCAAGGAAATGGAAGAATAGATGGTTAAAATAAAGCATAATTTAAAGGTTGCACAATATAGGAAAAAAAATTATGCGGATAAAGGTAAAACACACATAGAATTCAGAGTGGAGAAGCATGTCTTCTTGAAAGTGAAAGATAAAAAGGTTCACTGAAATTGGGAAGTTTCCCAAAATTGGAACCAATATATTGTGGACCATTTGAAAACCTAGAGAAGATTGGTCTTGTTTCATACATGCTTTCATTGCTTTCATCCATGTGCATTCATAATGTGTTTCATGTGTCTTTGTTTAAAAGGTATGTGCCTGATCCAAACCATGTAATTGATTGGATTGTGATCCAAGTGGAGCACGAGGGAAACTTTCAAGTCCAGTTAGTGTGCATATTGGACAGGAAGGTCAAAGTGCTCAGGAATTGAGCCATCAGCCTAGTAAAGGTCCAATGGAACTACTATGGTCCTAAAGATAATACATGGGATCATGAGTATGTCATGCGGGAAGAGTACCCACAACTTTTTGAATAATTTGGAATAATTTTGATTATACATTTGTATATAAATCAGTGAGGACAATGAATAAATAAGGGGGAGGGGAATTGTGGGGTCTCCACTTACTGAACTTGTGACATATCAAGTGTGTCCATGTTACATTAATTAATACCCCTAATTTCACTAGATATTGAAAAGTATCTCCCAAATTATTATTTTTATCCCCCCTCTCATTACATATTTCCAATAAAATAACCCTACTTTCACTAGATATCCCCCATTTTTACCAAACACCCATTTTTATACCCTCCAATACCTATAAACCCCCTCATACCCCACACCCCCCCAATACCTCCAATATATGACCCTATTTTTCACAATTTTAAAACCCCCTTTATGAATGAACATGATAAGATATTGGTCAACATGTTGAATCCCCTGTGAGGGGAATGTAATACCCCCATATTGTAAATGTGTGTTTGTACATATGTTTATATGCTGGTGAGCTAGAATTTTTTGGGATATAGTGCATGTGTGATATTAGGATGGAGATCATGTATGTTGGAAGGTTGGTCAACCTAGAATTGTAAATTGTAATCACACTCTGGTATATTAATTAAATACATCATGGTCCCAGACCAAGTCAAAAAAAGAGTATGGGGGGTTGGAACTCCACGAGACAGAAAGGGGGATGAGGGATTAAGGAAAGGGGATAATCCAGGGAATATATTATTATATTCATGAGTCTTAATTCATTATTCATATCATTTTATCATAAGTTCTCAAGTGGGGGAATGAGTTCCCAAGTGGTGGGGGAGGAAGTTCTTTAGTTGCCACTTGTCAAAAAGGGAATATGCATATATAAACTTTGGAATTAGTGGAAAAGTGGTGGGATTCTTATTCATTCTTGTCATTCTTTCTCTACAATATTGGGTGTGAGCTAGTGAGCCACTGAGACAATGTTACATTGTGAAACCCTATGAATCCTAGGTGGATTTAGGTGAACAATTCTCCTTGGGTTTCCTTGGGTAAGGATTGAGCCCTGGAGGGAGAATCGTTTGGGATATTTTTCTCTTAGTGTGAGGCCTGTGTAAGTTTTAAACCTATGAAGTAAAGAAATGCATATAGATTCTTAAGAAAAACAGAATTTAAAATGGCTCATACACAAAGTACACAGAGATTTTATATCGGAAACCCTCAACCAGGAAAACCTTTCTTATATTCATTATATCGAATTTCACCATTCACTATACAATATATATACAATGTTTTTAGGTATTCCGTAGATACCAAAACCCTAATCCCTTAATCTGGGATTAATTTACAAAACCGCTAAAAATAGCAAAAACCGCCCAAAATCAAATTTCGGAGCGCTGCCCCAAACGCTGCGCATAACCAGGGGGGGCATACCTGACCCCCCGCCCCCCCCTGGGACCCCCTAGGAAAGCGCCTAACGCACAAGACACAAAGGGCACTACTAGAGGGATCGTCGGACGTAGTTGTCATATCTGGCGCGCCCACACACACACATGCAAAGAATATAACACATACCCAACAGCCTGGAGTCTCCCTAGAGACTCCATTAAAGCATATAGAGTTCTTGGAGCTATAAATATGTCATACTTCATGACCGACCTATGCTACAACCTTGGAAGGGAAGTGGGACAGCCTAAGGGACTATAGGACAAAGAAGTGGGTACACTTCGTTTGGTTGTGCAAGATCATGGAGAATGAGAGGTTATAGGTTTAAATTGTTGTTAGAGCTTGATACCTTGGCCTAGCCATTGTTTGTGCTAAATGTGAGACCTTAGTTGGCTTAGGTATCCTTTTCCCTAGTAGAGTCATAACCCTAGCTTAGGGGTGACCTAGTATTGAGAGAGATAGAATAGAAGTGTCTATGGATAGGTGGAATGCCTGAGGTTTGTAGTCAGTTGGTGCTTTTATATAAAGATAAGTGTTTTGTTATGTTCTTATATGTTGTTTATTATGTGTAATTATGTCCTTGATTTCTATTGCGGTGCACATTTATATTTTGAAATGTTATTATGTGTTATGCCTAAGTTATACATTGAATTGAATGATTTTAGAGCATATTATTACATATGGTCATTAGATCCATGTTAGGAATAATTATTCATGGTATCAAAGTATTAATGAGCGAGGTAAAATAATTTTAAAATTTTAGTATACACAGAGGTTGAATTTTCATGACATATGCCCAAAAGTGAGTATGGGGTGTGTTACACATCACATGGCTACACATAAGAATTTGTTTACCTCCATTAATTCATGCAATACATAGCATATTTTTTTGAGAAACTATTCAACTTTGGTTTTTCATGGGCAGGGTTCCATCGACATGGTAAATGGCATGATCAACAATGTTCTATATGTTCCTAATATTTCAACTAATTTTCTCTCAATTTATCATATTGTAAATTCTAGTTCAGGGAAGACAATCTTGTTTACTCCTGATTCTATTTTTATTTGTGAAATTGAGGACTCCTAGAAAATTGTTTCCATAGGGAAAGTGGATCATCATGCACGCATGCATTCATTTTTCTCATTTTGTGTTGGATTCCCCTACCAATGTATTACTTGCTCACTCAAATGAGTTAAGTAAATTATGGCATGATCAATTTGGTCACTTAAAGTATCATTATCTCCAACAACTAAGTAAGCATAATATGGTCATTGATCTTCCACTTATCTCCTTTTTTTTATGGTGTTTTCACTAGGTTTGTTCTTGGCAAGCATCCTCAAGATACTTTTGATAAAGGAAAATCTTGGAGAGCTTTTGAAGGTCTTGAACTTGTTCGCAATGTTATTGTGAGCCCTTTTTCTACCTTGTCTTTTCAAAGAGCCCGTTATTTGTTTATTCATCGATGAATACTCCATATGCACTTGGATCTATTTTTAAAGAACAAAAGTGAGGTTTTTGACACTTTTCTTATGTTCAAATACTTAGTTGAAAATCAATATGGAAATTCTAGCAAATGTTTGCAGAAAAATAATGAGGTGAACACATCAACCATAGATTTTAAGACTGTTGTTCTAATGAAGATATTCAATTGCAACATATTGTACCCTACTATCCATAAGAAAATGGTGTTGTTGAAAGGAATAATCGTACCTTTAAGGAGATGGAAAATTGCATGTTTCATTCTAGATTAATTACCCCATAGTTTTGGGTTGAAGCCATCAATTGTGCCAACTATGCTCAAAATTATACACCTCACAAAGTTTTCCAAGGCATGACCCAGAAGAAGCATGGAGTGGATGAAACAAATTTGAGCAAGATTTAAGTTTCAAAGAAGTTTTTGATGATGTGGTTCCCTTATTATGATCATTGAATCACTAAACATTATGACTTTGCAAACTCCTTTTTGTATTAGGATGGTTAAACCTTAGAACATAACTAGAGACTCCACTTCATTGTTTATAACAATACATATGCCCCATACATATTCTAATTATTTGTTTCCTTCAAAATCATAACAAATTCAACACCTACTACCTATAAAAACAAACCAAATTATCATAAAACCATTAATATACAAGTTTATTCAATTTAATTTATCAATTTCTTGAAAGCATCGTTGTTATTATTATCTTTTGAACACTACCCGCTAAAAATAAAGTGTATATGATCAATAAATTTGCATATTTCCTCCATAATTGAGGTAGTTATTGTCATTGCAAAAATTAAAACATTAATGTATTAAACAAAATATTAATTGTCACAAACTATTTCGAATGTATATAATAATTGTTATTTTGCTATTACATTGGCATATATTTATCTTTAAGTTGGATTATGTTTCAAAATAAATTTAAAATGAACCAACTCTTACACATTGAGTGGATCTTATTATTTTAATTGGTTTTTTACAGTAAGTGTAGTTTAAACATGTTATGATTTGGAGTTTTTCTTATTATTTTTGCTCAAAATATGATTAAAATTTTAGAAAAATTGCTAGAATCCTAGATATCAATTGTGTCATAGAACACTCTAACTAAAGACTCTAGGTCAATCTAGCTTTGTTACCATATTAAAATTCATAGAGAAAAACATCAAACATGAAAAACATTCACATAATAAACACCAACGCTACCCTAGAAACCCTTTACTAAGAAAACCAACTTCAAAAAGATATATTTATTACCTTGGTTAATTCGTCCAAGTCAATTGATTTGGGGAATTTACAATGGAGTACAGCTAGCCTTTAAATATTCTTCATCACATTAAATACCATGGGTCATAAATTACCCATGGCTTCATTCACAATGTTCAAACCTAGAAATGTGTTAAAAATTAGTATGCAAAATTTTAGATGAATCAATTGCTACTAAGAATATGAAATAAAAATATTAACAAAAGATTTTGTAACAAGTTTTGATGGAAATTTTTTTATTAAAATCCCTAAAGAGAGAAACATCAAACACAAGAAGCGTTCACATAACAAATGCCAATATTTTACCTTTGAAACACTTCATCGAGAAAACCAATCTCGAATATATCTTTATTACCTTAGTCACTCTTGCCATGACCAATTTAGGTAATTTATAATGGAGAACAAGAAAGCCTTTAAATAGGACTCATTACATCAAATACAATGGGCCACCCAACTCCATGGCCCTATAAATTACCTACGATAAACCCATCATTGACCAAACCAATGTTGACCTAACATTCCCCCCTTTAACCTTGACTTGGGACACACCTTTTCTCTTCAAAGTTTATTAAATCGGTATATGGGATTACAAAATGACCTTCCTTAATTATATGGCATAAGTCTATATCTATGACAAAATCAAGGGTATGCATGCCTAAATTTGGCTTGCAACCATATGCCCATTTACATGTGATTAAATGGAAAACCCGCAAAATTTTTATCACTATATACCCACACATATGATGTTATGAAACATCAAGTTGTTCCATTTATCGAGTCACTCTTGCTCCAAATACAATTAGATGTACCAAATACTTCTTCATCCTCTCTATATATGATTTGTCATTGTTCCATTCATCGTTTTCTCTCAACATGGATTATAATTTCATGGAAACAAGAATGAATTGTTAGTGATACAATTTCCTTCTCTAGTCCAAAACCATCTTCAGTCACCAAAACATGGCACCCATCCAAACACCACACGGCTGCTCAAAACAATTTGTCTTCAAGTTCCACTTCACATGACTCCAAGACTCTTAAAATGAATCTCCCTTCACATATACCATTCTAAAATGGATCTTCAATAAATCACATAATACCATAACTTTGAATTTATCGGCACTTAATGAAAATTAAAGACATCTACTTGTTCACCAAATTACATTGACCCTTACTATACTTATCTCATCCATCATCTTCAACAAAATTAATTTCTCAACAAGTCAAAATGGGATTAAAAATAGCATGGCATGACCCTGATAGGTTCAACAATGCTTACATATTGTAACACCCTGTTTCCCCCAGATTGTAAATATAGCTGAACTGGCCAAGGACTATGGCAAAAACTCATAAGTATGAAATTATGCTGTAAATGGACCTGCAGGAAGAGGTCAACGAATGTAAATGATAGTTTGAATGTATTGCAGAACTGCTGAGAGGGGATGTGCAGAAAAAGAGACCACGATGGCGGTGGAAGGCACCTGAAAAGGTGGCGTTAACTTCCACTGAGAATTAAATATCGTATTTGGACTCCACTGGCCCGGAGAACCAAAAGCGGCTCACTGGCCCTGAAAATTAAATGCTCGCAGACTGGTAGGCGGATATCTTGATGAGGGATGGGAAGGTGAACCGCCCATCCGTAGGGACGTCAGGCCTGATCAGTGCGAGGGAAATCGTGCCACACACAACCTCGCGAGAGGATAAGGCGTATGGCTGGAACGATTGACGGGGGGGGCAGACGCGAGGGGAACTCTGGCAATTTTCACGCAGAGTGAGTGATCGCAGGAGGGAGGATTGCAA
>JZKD02S0350681.1:0-11897 GCA_000966675.3 Picea glauca
AATAATTTAGCACAAGCAACATTCACTTAGATAATTGTAGTTTAGTTAAGCAAATATAAACATACATATATACATATTTTTCAAAACGAGGAAATCAAGAAATTCTACCATAAGGCGAAAGCCCCACACACTCTCAACAACTTCTAGTCATCATTCCTCCCTAACCTACTTCCATCTTCCATCCCTATCCTTCCTCTATTGGACTATCTTGGAGTGTCAACTATATTGACCTAACTCCAGATAGAAACCGTAAGCGGAAGTGTCAACAATATTGACCTAACTCCAGATAGAAACCGTAAGCGGAAGTGTCAACTCTCTTGACCAAGCTTCCCCAACATGCATCTGGAAATCATCATCACACATCTAGGGGAGCATGAGCTAACACCGTCCTCCCACGACTCCAGGTTTCAGAGGATACATGGTGGGAAATGCCTCCACCCCTCCTAATAGAACTAGGTTCAACACCCTACCATGGACCATACAGTGGCACTGTGTTGTTGGGAATTTTTTCATCATTTATTCAGTTTTAGGAAGTCTCGCCACCTGAAAAACATGCACGTGTCCACACATCATAGCAATGCATTTGAACCAATATAATTTCACATACAAGATTCATACCATATTTTTTCTTGGTCGATGTTCACGACATAAACATTTTATCGCCATTATTCTTTGGTTATTTCATAGCCTATTAACCTATAGATTAGTCTATAACACAAACCCATACATATCCATGCATTATCATTAGGTAAATGCATTTAATCATAATCTTAGTTCGGTATCCACGTACCAACAACTTTAAATGTCAAAATTTTCAAGTTAGAAATAGATTGCATAATATCCATCATAATTCAAATAACGTTAAACATTCATAGAATTGGCATTCACATAGGTTCATATATCTTAAAAGTTCAAGTGTATCATTAATAGTTTCACAGTGAATAGAAAATAAATATTATTAGGCCTTAAGTAATTCTAGTTGTCTAAGTCAAAAGGTGGCATTACATACACCCAACCTTCAGTAAAACATATTCCCGAGGTGGTCAAAAAAGTGAGGGATGATCTCTTCGTTAGGTCTCTGCATCCTCCCAAGTAGAAGATCTTGGGCTATACTTGTCCCACTGGACCTTAACTTGGTCTACCAGACGATTCCTGAGTTGTCGGATCCTACGATCCAATATGCGTAACGGTTCAACCATGAGAGTTCCCCCATCCAAGATATGCAATTCCTTCCAATTCATTTTATGAGATTCGTCGGCAACATGATGACGTAGAACAGATACATGAAAAACATTATGAGTTTTATGCAAGTGGGGTGGCAGTACGAGATGATGGGCAACGAGTCCAATTCTCTCTTGGATTTTAAACGGTCATATAAATTGAAGCGACAACTTTTTCCCCTTCCCGAACCAAATGGTACTCTTATTAGGCCTGATACGACTGAAAACTTGATCTCCCACTTTATAACTTCGGTCAGTCCTATGTGCATCAGCATAACTTTTTTGTCTATCATGTGCTTCCTTTAGCCGCTGCCTAATCTGAATCACTTGTTCCTCCATCTCTTGAATCAATTATGGCCCAATTGTCACTCGGTCTTCTAACCTTTCCCAAATCAACGGTGTTTTGCATGGCCTTCCATTCAAAGCTTCATAGGGTGGCATTCCAATGGAGCTATGAAAATTGTTATTGTAGGTGAACTATACCAAAGGTAGGTACTTCTCCCAATGGGTTTGATTATCCATAACATACATCCTAAGCATGTCTTCCATAACCTAATTTACTCTCTCAGTTTGCCCATCTATTTCGAGATGATATGTTTTGCTCAAGTTCAACTGAGTTCCCAACGTTAACTGCAAACTTGTCCAAAATCTAGATGTGAATCGGTAGTCCCTATATGAAATTATCTTCTTAGGCAACCCATGCAGACGGATGACCTCACTTATAAACACGTGTGTCACATCAGTGACATCATAAGTGTCTCTAACTAGAATAAAATGAGCACTCTTGGTCAACTTATCAACTATCACAAGAATGGGATTGTGTCTGTGTAATGTGAGTGGCAATCCCACAACAAAATCCATCGAAATGACTTCCCACTTGGAAATAGGAACATCATGTGGTTTTAGGAGACCTGTTGGGTGGTAGTGGTCATCCTTCACTTGTTGACACTCTAGGAACTTGACGGCGAAATGGAATACATCACACTTCATGCCTACCCAGAAGAAAAGTTTCTTCACGTCTACGTACATTTTCTTCACTCTGGGATGTGCACAGTAAAGTGCTCTATGGGCTTCCTTGAGTATGATGCTTCGAATATCCCCACTTTCGGGGATGTACATCCTTCCCTGATATCTTAATAATCCATCTGCTTCCAAGTTATATCCTTCATACTTTTGATCTACTTTCCTCCCCTTCTGGAGGGTTGAAGTAACCTTTAAATACCAACTATCTCCAAGAAGTTGCCCCAACACACGCTCCCTCATATTAACTTTTAAGGGTACCAAGGAGAATACATGTGGTCTCCTACTCAAGGCATGTGCAACCACATTCTCCTTTCCCTTGATGTATGAAATTCCAAAATAGTACTCACTCCATCACCTCTGCTTGGCATTGAGATCCCTTTGAGTGAAGAGATGCTTTAAGCTTTCATGGTTTGTTTTGGGCTCAAAGATTCGCCCCACTAGATAAATCCTCTAAAGCTTCAGAGATAGAATTACAGATGCCAACTCTAAATCATGAGTAGCGTAAAGCTCCTCATGTTGTTTCAACTTTTTGGACGCATATGTTATCACTCCCCCATCCTTAATTAGCACATCCCCTAATCCTTGATTTGAGGCATCCATGCAGACTGTGAAGTCTTTTTCAATATCCAACACTCATAGAATTGGTGCACTAGTTAGTAACCTCTTAAGCTCGATGAATGCAATATCACATTCTTATGTCCATTCATACCTGACCCCCTTGCGCTGCAAGGTGATGGTGGGTTTCGCTATTTTAGAGAACCCTTCCACAAACCTCCGACAATAACTTGCTATCTCCATGAAACTTCTTACCTCATGAGCATTTTTTGGCACAGGTCATTCCATAATGGCCTTTACCTTTTCTGGGTCCATAGAGATTCCTTCACCGGAAATGATATGACCTAAATATTGAATTCATTTATGGAAGAAAGAACACTTCGACAACTTGTCATACAATTTTTTCTCTCTAAGGCACAACAACAACACTCGCAAGTGTTCCTTGTGTTCTCTTTCATTCTTGGAATAGATGAGGATATCATCCAAAAAGACCTGTACAAAGCATTCTAAGTACTTTAAGAATACACCATACATGAGGCTCATGAATACTGCTGACGCATTGGTAAGAGATCCACTACATGCATAATATCCAACATTTCCTTTTCATAGGTGGATTGGCCCAAATGTCTCTTGGAAAGTTGTTTACTAGTGAAATTCAAAGGTATGCCATCTTGCATGAGGATTGCCCCAATGCCTTTCCCTAAAGAATCGCATTATAGGACAAAAGTCTTTGTGAAGTCAGGTAGTGCTAGAGCAAGAGTTGTGCACATAGCCTCTTTTAAATCTTGCAACGATTGATCAGTTGCGGAAGTCCAACTGAAAGCATTCATTTTAATAAAATTCATGAGAGGAACTGGAATTTTACTATAATTCTAAACAAACTTGTGATAATAGCATGTGAAACCCAAGAAACCACGTAAATTTTAAGAATTTTAGGGCGAGGCCAATCCTTCATGGCTTCAATTTTCTTAGGATCCACATGTACACCATCCTTTTCGATAATATGACCCAGGTACTCAACTTCAGAGGCTCTAAAAGAACATTTAGAGTGTTTGAGAAAAAAATTGTGCTTAGACAGTAACTGTACGACTTGATCCACATGGGCGAGATGGGCTTGCCAAGTTTTACTATAGATGAGGATATCATCGAATAAAACCAAGACAAAATGATGGAAGAAATGACGGAAGACATGGTTCATGAGACTTTGAAAAGTGGAAGGTGCATTACAGAGGCCAAAGGGCATGAACAAGAACTCATAGTGACCCTCATGAGTTTGAAAGGCAATTTTGGGAATGTCTTCCTCTTGCATACAGATCTAGTGGTAGCCAGAACAGAGATCAAGTTTGGTAAAGTACTGAGCACCACTCAATTCATCCAAAAGGTCATCAATGACAGGAATGGAAAATTTGTCTTTGATTGTGATTTTGTTGAGGGCACAAAAATCAAGGCACATGCGCCAAGTTCCTTCTTTATTGAATACCATGACTACAAGAGAAGAATAAGGGTCGGTACTAGGATGGATAACACGTACTTCTAGAAATTCTCGAACAATTTTCTCAATTTTATTTCCCTAGTAAAAGGGATGACAATAAGAGAAAACATTCGGAGGAAGAATGTCTGGGACCAGACGAATGGAATGATCATGGGCGTTGTGGAAAGGGGGAAGTCCATGGGGAGTGTTAGAAACATATTGGTGTTGGGAGACTATAGATTGGAGGTCGGGACACACCAAGGGTGTCTCAACTGCTTGAATGGAATGGAGTTGGGAAATAATGCAAAAATGACCTTTTTTTAGTAGCTTTTCCATTTGGTGGAATTGATGATCTCAAGGGAGCCTGTCGTGATGCCTTGGAACTTATATTGTTGTCCCTCCTATTGGAATTACATGGTTAAGTCCTTAAAATCTATGGTGATGGGGCTGAGTGTATGTAACCATTCAACACCAAGCATAATATCATAATCCCCATGTCAACAGCAAACACTTGAGATTTTATGTGGTACTGACCAATTTGTAGGTGCCCATTTTTACAACACCCCCCACATTTCATGGAACCGTCATTTGTAATCATGATTTGAAAATTCTTGATTGCATGGATATAGCACATGGCCTCTTGAGAAATGTGATGATGGATGACATTATGGGTACTGCCACTATCGACTAGGATATCGAATTTCATATTCTTAATGTAGCCAATTAATTTGAGGGCTTGGGGAGCAGAAAAACAAGTGAGGGAATTTAGTGAGATGAGCGGTTCAAATTTTGGTGGGTTAGAAGGCGAGGTATGATCATCTTCTTGGGGTGGCTCTTCAACATGGGGAACATCAACATTTTCATCAGAAACGTCCTTAGAAATGGCCATAAAAATATTTTGTTCCTTACACTTGTGCCCCAAAAAATATTTTTCATCATAATTATAGAAAAGACCCTTGAGTTGACATTTAGCCATTTCTTCCCGAGTTAATTTTTGGATCTTGAGAGGAGTAGCAGGAGGGGAAAGAGTGGTGGGTCTAGGGAGAGGAATAAAGGAGGGTTTTCTATTTTGGGAGGAGACGACTTGTTGTGCTTCCTTGCCTCATTTAGTAGCTTCCAACCAAGTCTAGGGGCAAGCCATTAGGACCTGGGCTCATATTTCATCCTTCGGGCCACTGATAAAGCATTCCCTGAACAAGGCATCAGACATGGCCTCCATTCTGAAATCCAAGTGATCAAAGGCAGCAATAAATTCTTCCACTATACCAGACTATTTCAACTTGGTCAAATGGCCCAAATGGCTTATGTTCGTTGTCAAAGAATTCATAAATATCGACAACAAGCTGTGTCCAAGCAACATACCCTTGGTGTGAAGTTTTACACAATTTCCACCATTGCTAGCATTCAGGATCCAGATAGAGGACACCATAACAAATTTTGGAAAAATCATCAGTAATGTCGTGCAAAGAGAAACAATGTTCCATTTAAGTGGCCCAGCCCGTGGGATCTGAGCCATCAAATTCGTTCACCTCAACTCTGGGAAGATGTAATTTGGGATGAAGGTGATTGAAATGAAAGGTTTTGAAATGGGAGGATTCGGGGTCTTCATGGTAGGAAGGTTCTTCATAGGAGGTAGGGTTTGGGGATTGGCTCAACATTTTGTTTAGTTTGGCTTCGATGGAGGCATATTGGCTCTTAAGGATCTCAACTGAGGAATGAGGGAGCCAATGTTGAAATTGATGTTCTGGATGTCATTCTTGTCATGGGTGTTGTCGAGGATCAAGGTAGTTATTTCTTGGTTGTGGGTGAGATCTCCATTTTTTAATAAGAAAAAAATAGGCATGTGGGTCCACACAAAAAAAGGGTTACAGGTGAGGGGAACCACAATGATCAAGGAGAAGATAGGAATCCAATGGGATAGGTACCAAATAAGGGTGGGTGGGTCCACATGAAAAAAGGATTATAAGTGATAGGTACCATTGTGAGCAAGGTGATTAGAGGAAGTCAATGGGATAGGTCTCAAATAAGGGTATCGACGAGACCACTATACTTTTTTTAACCCCTGCAGAGTTATACTCTGGCCTGAAGAATATTATAGTGGCGAAATTCCCAAATTGTTAACTGCTAAAATTGTGTAGGAATTTCGCAACCTGGATGTAGGAGGTAGGGTTTCGTGGAAAAAAAAGGTCCCCTTTGTTTATGTTCCTTTTATGTTATGTTCCCAAGGGTTAGGGTTTTCAAGGTTCCTATAAACAATGGTTTTCCCTGTGGTATAGCTCTCTGATATACATTTACAAAAAGGAGAAGGTAAAAATACAAACAAGGGTTTTTCTGGTGGTATGTGGGTTTTATCAAAGAGGAGAAGGTGAAAATATAGAGGTTTCTAAGTGAACTGCCATCTTTTTACAAAGACAAAATTGAATTTGATGAACCCAAAACTTTGGTAGAGGACATTAGAAATGCCAAGTACCTATATGAGGAAGACAAAGAAAGAGAAACTTTTCAAAATTCTTGGAAGGATAAGAAGAAAGAGAAATCATATGAAAGAAGGAAGGGATTCAAATCTTATTTCAATAGAAATAGTCCTAATACATATCAACAAAATCATCCTACTAAGAATGAATCCAATACGGAAGGATACCAATCAAATGTTAGGGATGTACAGAACATCACATGTACAAATATTTCCCTCACAGAGAATACAAAATGAGAACATTGCACAGCATTCAAGAGGCTACTATAATGGATGACAAGGGTAGAAATATTCCGAGGATATATGCAGCCCTAGAATATCGACAAGTAGAGCATCAGTCCCATATGATTGAGGTGTAAGGTAAGGTTATAAATTAGCATGTTACTATTTTAATTGATTAAGGAGCAAGGCATAGTTACATTGATCCTAAAGTAGTGGACGAATTTCATTTGGTGAAAAGTAAGCTTGAAAGATCGTGATTGGTCCAACTAGCCACTAGAACCAAAAGAATGATCAATGAGGTTGTCATAGGTTTTCCAATAGATCGTAATGCAGTGAATACAAATGTTGATTAAAATATCATACCATTGGGATCTTATGATATCCTAATTGGAATGGATTGGTTGGAAGAGCATCATGATGTCCTAGATTTCCATAACAAGACATTTATATGTCTTGATGAAGAAGGAAAGCAAAGCATTGTGCAAGTAATTCCAAAACCGATTTCTATAAGGGATATTTCAGCCTTATTGCTAAAGATATGTTTTAGGAAAGGATGTCAATTGTATGTATATCATGTGGAGCAGCTAGACAATACCAAAGAGCCAAGTCTTGAAGTTTTTTTAGTATTGCAAGAGTTTGAGGTTGTATTCAAAGAAATACCAAGATTGCAACCAAAGAGTGATATAGATTTATCTATTTATTTCGTACCAAGAGTTTCCCCAATATCAAAGAATCCTTACAAAATGAGCACACTAGAATTAAAAGAATTGCAAATGAAATTAGAAGAATTGTTGAAGAAAGAGTACATATGCCCAATTTTTTCACCTTGGGAAGCACCTATTTTGTGAAAAAGAAGGATGGAACATTGAGGCTATGTATTGACTTTAGACATCTAAATAAAGCCACTGTGAAGAACAAATACACTCTACCCAGAATTGATGACATATTTGATCAGCTAAGAGGAGAAAATATATTTTCAAAGATAGACTTGAGATTAAGATATCACTAAGTGAGAATCGAGGAAGGAGACATCAGTAAGACAGCTTTTAGAACTAGGTATGGGCATTATGAATTTGTAGTGGTGTCATTTGGACTAACAAATTCACCAGTTGTCTTTATGTGCTTAATGACTGGCATATTCAGAAACTATCTGGATAAGTCTATCATTGTGTTCTTGGATGACATACTTATTTATTCCAAGTCAGAGGAGGAATATGAACAACACTTGAGAATGTTATTGCAAATGCTAAGGGAGCATCAGTTGTATGCCAAGCTAAACAAGTACTCTTTTTACCAAGAGAAGATCCATTATTTTGGGCACATCATTTCAAAGGAATGTATAGCAATAGATCTAGAGAAGATTGAAGCCATTAGGGGATGGCCAGCACCAAAGAATGTTTCATAAGTCGGATATTTTATCCGATTAGTCGCATACTACATGAAGTTTATATCAAGTTTCTCTAAGATTGTTCATCCCATAACTTATTTACGAAAGAAGGGAACTAAGTTTGAATGGACAATATAGTGTGAAGAAAGTTTTCATTTATTGAAAGAGTTACTTACTTGTGCACCTATTTTGAATATTGTTGATCCAAATGAAAAAAAATTGACATGCGCAGATGCATGCAAAGAAGGACTTGGTGGAGTTATCTCTCATAATGGACATTTCATTGGTTATGAGTCCAAAACTATTAAAGAACATGAGAGGAATTATGCCACACATGATTTGGAACTTGTTGTCATAATTCATGCATTGAATATGTGGAGGAATTACTTAATGGGGAAGAAATTTGAATTGAGGACAGACCACAGCGGTTTGAAATATATGTTTGAATAACCAACTTTAAATGTCAGGGAAACAATATGGATGGAATTTTTAAGTGAGTATGACTTTGACATCAAGCATATCAAAGGAAAAGAAAAGAAACTTGTTGATGCACTCCGCAAAAGCGTACATATCATGCATGCTACAACTATTAGTATGCATAGCTCATATTTAAAGAGAGGAATTTTAGATGGTCATAATCTAAAGGTTCTACGTTTTGGCTCTTTTCCGGGAATATTATCTGTTTAATTTTTCATGAAATCCGGATTGAAATTGTTGGATTTGTAGATTAGAGTGGTTAAGTCTATACAATATGAGTACCCTAGGGGTTTTTCAACACACTAAATCCATTTATGCATTGGAAATGCAATTTAAACAAAAGAAATTTGAGATTTTTCCCAAATTTATATGGTCGGATTCCGTCAAAAAATACCAAAATGTAGAACGTTTAGACAACGCCATTTTAGATGTTGATGCTACAAACTAGCATTACCTACATGTAAAAGAAATCTTACAGTGGAAAGATGTACAACATAAATTTAAAGACTATAAGATGAGAGAAGATGGGATGTTTATGCATAAAAACAGAATTTGTGTTCCTAATTCTGAAGAACTAAGGAAGTTGGTGTTAAAAGAAATGCATAATGTTCCATATGCCAAACATCCTAGTTACTAAAAAATAATTGTAACAATAAGAAGCCAACACTTTTGGCAGAGAATGAAGAAGGATGTTGTTGATTACATTGCCAGGTGCTTGGAATGTCAAAGAGTGAAGGTTGAGCATAGACACCCAGCAAGTTCTCTACAACCATTATCATTCCCAAAGTGGAAATGGGAAGTCGTAACCATTGATTTTATCACTAAATTGTCGAGGAAAACAAGGAAACATGATTCAATAATGGTAGTGGTGGATAAATTAACAAAGGTTGTTCATTTTATTCGAATGACATTAAGTTGTAAGGTAGCTAATATTGGAGAAATTTAGATGAAGCAAATTTCTAGGTTGTATGGAATACCTAAGGAAATTGTTTCAGACAGGGATTCAAAGTTTACTTCAAAATTTTAGAGAAGATTGTTTAAGGGATTCGGTACAAACCTGAATTTTATTACAACATACCATCCACAGTCATATGGGAAAATAGAGAGATTCAACCAAATGATTGAAGACATGTTCAAAATGTATGTGATGGATAATTCATCTAATGTGGGAAGATTATTTGAATTTGGTTGAGTTTGCCTACAACAACGGGTACCAAGCTTAATTGAAGATGAGCCCATTTGAAACTATGTACGGTAGAAAATGCAATACTCCAATGAGTTGGGATAACCTAACAAACAGAGTAGTACTTGGGCCAGAATTGTTCAAGGAGATGGAAGAGAAGATGGTTAAATTTAAGTAGAATTTGAAAGAAGCACAAGATAGGCAAAAGAGTTATGCAAATAAGAGTAGGATAACCAAAGAATTTAAAGTGGAAGAGCATGCATTTTTTAAAGTGAATCCCAAGAAAATATCACTAAAATTGGGCATTTGTACCAAGCTAGCGGCCAAATTTTGTGGTCCATTTGAAATATTGGACAGAATAGGACCAGTTGGATACATGTTTGTTGTTAAGTCCACCTTTTTTCCATAAAAACTATCATACACACCCTATTTTTACCACTCCTTTCCTCCATTTTTGGCATTTCATACCTAATTTCACTAAACCCAAGATCAATAAAAGATATAAAAGGTAAATTGTTAGTTTTGTATCTATTTTCTATTTTAATAAGAAAAATTGTCAAAATCTTGAATTTTTATCAGCATTATTACCAGAAGTGAATTTTTCTGGTAATTGCTCTGAGCTTAGCATATTTATAGGTCGAATTAGAGAAAATGAAAAATATGGGTTTTGTTCCCAACATTTACATCATGGTTCATGAGCTTTTGGAGCATGGAAAACTACTCAGAGATCATTGATCAACATTGGTCAAACATGTGGCTGTCATAAGCAAAAGAATAGCAACCATAACAAAATTTGTTTTCCTCGTGATTTATGGAGCAAATCTCTCATATGAGGATCAATATAGCATCCTAAGGAGGTTGTTAATATATTCTAATCATCCAAGAGAGATTCTAGGATAGATTGGTTATAGTTCCTCATGTATAAATGTGCCAAAACTTCAAGGCATTTAAAATTTTGAATTTGAGAAGTTTCTGAACATATTGTAGATGAATTTTATTAATATAAGTCTTTGGTTCTTCTCCATTTGATTTGCTAAGTATGTGCATGAGACAAATCTTGGAAGGGCCCTCTTGCAATGGTCTATGCAACAATGTACATTGTTGTATTGAAATTGTATTTACTTCATCTTTAATTAGTGTGTGTTGGTAAATATTTATGTGTCTTTACTTCTTTTAAATAGCTCTTTGTTTTTAGTTTTAATAGCAGAAATTTTTCCTTTTGAAATTATCATTTAAATGAACTTTGAAACCCTCTTTTGATCCATGATTTGCATAAGTCTAAAATAGTATTGTTGTGAGGTCATAACTATTATGACAATTTCTTCTTGCAGCTTGTTTTTCCACCATTGAAGACTATGAAAAATTTGGGTAAAAGAGATTATAATTTTGTATGCATTTCCTTCTATTACAATTTATGAAATTCACAGTTAAAACAAAGTATTATTGTAGAGGCTAACTCTTGTTGAGTTAAATTTATTTCACAGTTACTAGAGTATCTTTGTAAGGGACTTCTTCACCCTACAATCTATATTTACACCATTGAAATGTGATAAATGAAACTAGTCACTAGAGGGAGCTAAAATTCACCCTACAATCTAATTTTCAACCAAGAAAAATTGTGGTAACTAAATTGAGAGGATTTAGCATTTCTTGAATCTTTGTTTTCTTAGATGCATAAAAAATTGGTCAAGTTGAGTCTTGTCACTGAGTTTCTTCCATTCCTTTGAGACAAATTCCCTTTGTGACCTAATTGTCTACCATTGAGGTTGTGAACATTTTAAGGAGCAGTTTTTGTTTCCTTTGAAAGTTAGTTTACAAAAGAATTTTGTAGTGTTGCTTGTAGTCTTCTTTTTAGAATTAAGATTGATTTGAAAACTAATTCCCTC
>JZKD02S0350692.1:0-18975 GCA_000966675.3 Picea glauca
TTGTTTATTTATTTTCTTTCATAGGGTAGTTGCTCATTGAATTTAGGTTGGCAAGTTAAACTAGTTTGCTATTGTTATGCTTAAATAGTTTTCTTTTTCTTATTGCTTATTCTTATGAACTAGTTTTCTTTCAATAGGGTTTTCACTTGTTTTTCTAGAACTATCCATCGATCCTTGGTTCAAAGATTAATTAGGTTACATAGTTTCAGGTTGCTTAGTAGGGTTTGTTGATTAGATAGCTTTTCTTGAATAGATTAGCCCTTAGATAGCCACTTCCTTAGTTAGACTATACTACTACCAGCCCTTCTACCTTTGGCACATATTTTTCTACAACTATAAGTTTACTTACCCTGGGTTGGCAATTTAATTGAGGGTTTTTAGTGTGTTTTTAGTGCATATATAGAACGCCCATAAACGAGGACGATGCAAATGATGTGCATAGGAGAATAAATCAGCTAATTCACACGCAACAGGTGAGGGAATAGGTGTTTAATCTATCACAACTCCATCAGGAGAAGATGAAGAAAGCTTTCGACAAGCATTCTAAGCAGGACGATTTTCAAACAGGGGAGCTGGTGCTGAGATGGGATGCGAGGAATGAAGATAAAGGGAAGCATAGAAAGTTCAACCACCTTTGGATAGGTTGATTCAAAATCAACACATATTGCGAGAACAATGCTTATTTCTTAGAAGGATTAAATGGAGAATGCCTTGGTTGGGGGCCTGTAAAGGACAGGTTCCTCAAGCATTATCTGACGAAATAAAATCCGTTTAAGTCAATTTTCATTGTAAATAGTTGTTTTAGTTTTTTGCATCGAGTCAGTAGGTCAGTAGAAAATTGAAGCCCAAAGAGAAGGCCCTAACTTTATGCCAAGTCTTTAGAAGCCGCATCGATAGGTTTAGGTTATGTTTTATTTTTCATACTACAGTTCCAAAGAGTTGAAATAAGGCCCAATGGTCAAACACCTAGTCTACTTTTATTTTCTACCTCATGGGGATGATAACATCCCCATTAGAGCTAGTTGTTAGCAATGCCATTTTTTCTTTCCATTTAGAGTCGGTTTTTAGTCACGTTGTGACCCATGCATCCAAACATGTGAATTCAGGTACATAAAAATGAAAGGGTCTAAATCAGTAAGTGGTCAGTTGCCCCTTGGAAATGGGAAGGGGTGTCAGAGTTGAAGCATACATAAAAAGTACGGGCATGTCGTTCCCAAAGAGTAGGGTCATGTCAAAAGTTAGTCTTTATGTGCCCTAGGTCAAGTCAAGCAGTTAATGGAATTCGTTTCAGCAAGTGTTATGGCTATTATCAGTTCATCATGAGGGTCAAAGGAATAAAAAAGCATGACGTTTACATCACGTATGCCCTACAAACCTTATCGCGAGTAGATTTCACACAGGGATGTGTTATGGAAGATCTGTGGTTCAATTCACAACATCTAGTCACCATGAATTCACTATTCATTGGCATGATTCTTCCTTCCATCCAAGATGTTATAAATCCAGATTTTCTACACCCATTCTGTCCACAAAATCAGATTTAGGTTGTGTCTGTAATTTTTCTCATAGTCCTAGATCGATCGAATTCTCCATTTTAGGCATCCGCTCAATATACTGTGTGCAAGACACATACCAATCACGCCATGGCAACCTCTCAGAACAAGAAAAATGGTACACGTAGTGGCAGGATCGCCAGACCCGAGCCTTAAAGTGATTTGGATCCATTCTCACTCGCAACGAGCATCCCCAAAGATAAAAAGGGGGTTTTCCCTTTAGCCACATGGACAACAACATCACACCACACATAACTTGGAGAGGAAGGAACTGTGCAGGAAGGAAGGGAAGCAGAAGCTGCATTTCCCCAACATCATATACCTCAGAGAAGGGGCAGATCAAGGAAGAACAAGGAGGTTGAGGAATTTCAAATCTCAAATGAGCCATGTGCACGATCGATCACCGAGAAATTACTTATGTGCTCTGTCCTCCTGGAGGCTTTGGAAGGCACCAGTTGAGAAAGTGGGAGAAGAATAAGGAGGATGGATGCCATAGGTTCAAATGATCAAGAGACAACTCAACAGTTGAAAAGAGTGAAACTAGCCATTGTCGAACTGTACCAAGAAAACAGGGAGCTGAAACAATAGTTGGCGATGAACATCACAGAAGCATCATCAACACGAGGTCGTGAAGGGAACACGATGTGGCTTGAAAGACATCTCTAGGAAGTACACGATATGATTGTACAGTTGCGTGAAGCACAATAGTTTTCAGAATAAAGGTATGCCAGACACTCCAGAGAAGGTGAAGCGGTCGAAGGAATAGCCCACACAGCTCTCGCCAGCGAGAAGAAGAAACACGATTAGCCAAGTTCTTTCCTGTATTCACAAACAAAAGGAAAATCTTAAAAATTCTTGAAGGAAATGTTGCCCAAGACATTTGTCCATTTTTATAATGGCCGTGACTGTCTATAGCCACTTGCTGCGCACACTTCCCTAGCAGGATGAGCGTGTGACAGAAAACCAAAGTTGTTACAATAGATAATAGGACTCTGACAGACACTTGTCCACCCAGATACTTGATCGAAAACTGAATCCCTGTGGTGGATTACAATGATCATGATGTAGCCATATGTACCTTTTGTCTATTTTTGGAAAATGTCATGCGAAGAGTTTTGTAATGCAGAACAGTCGGTTCTCTAGTTGTAGGGATAGCAGTTAGAAGAGTAGGGTATCCCAATCGACGCCCTCATTTATATATTTGATCTTTTTTATGTAAGCCAGGTTGATTGGAAAATTGGTATAGACAGTATCTATTGTATCTAATTTGAGTTCTACCGAAACTTAATGTAAAAGTCCTGTAACTTTGATGAAAAGATTCTAATTGTAGCAGTTGGATGTATTCTTTTCCCTTTCTTGCATATGCACTTCCTATTATATTTTTCCATATCATTTTCTATCTATTTCAAAACGAATTTTTGAACCTATGGGTTCGCTGTGTAGTGCCCTTTGTTCGCACCACTTACACAAAACGTTTTCCTCTAAAAGATAACTCTGAATTCACCTGCAGTGGTGCTTCGAGTTACTTCTTGTAATTTCTATCCACCACACATTACCATTTTTCACCGAAGATTTTTTCTTTCTTAGCCTTTATCCTCTCAAGGTTTAGTCACCGATTCATTTGTTTCCATTGTTTCCTCAAATCGACTCCATAGCCCACATCTTTTTTTCTTGCACCAACGTAACCATAACCCATTATATAAAAGGTGTTAAATCTAGCCACTTCTATAAAGCCATATCCCGCACAGAGACAGAGTCTCCCGAGAGAGCCCTCTCCAAGTCTGAAAGTCTAGTTTCATGCCTCAAAGTTGGTTGAAAAGGTTACATTCGTCGTCTGTTTATCAACCAAAAAGATTTACGGAGTGCTAACAAGGTACACCATACAACTTTTGTCTTCTCCTTGCCTTTGTTATGATTCAAATGAAGTTTCAGGTTATTAACATCTTCTCTCATCTCTGTTGATGGGGCTTAAATTCCCTAATTCAACAACAGGAACCAAAACCACCATCGAGGCCCAATTAAACTCTACAATGTTTAGAGTGGAATGGTTCTCTAGATCTTACAATTTGGCCAAATTATCGATGAGCTTTTGTGTTTTCTGGTGAATGCTCTTCCTTCGGTTAAAACAATTTTTCTATATTTTCTCTTAGGTGGGGCATGTACAAGAGATGCAAGCCAGTATAAACCAACTTGAAGAAGATAAGACAAGAGTTTTAACTATTGGGAAGGGGTCGAGCTTGGGATAACACGCTACTCGAACATGCAAACAACGATCATATGCCAAAGGGGCTTAGTAATAATACTTTAACTGAAAGAGCATCCAAATACTGTCTGAGAAATCTACTTAGAAGAAAGAAGACACATATATAATCAAGATTAAGGTATGCAAAATAATTCATCTACCGAGACATTCACCACATAGTTGAGGTAAACTACTTAGCATAAAGAAAGAAACACAACTATAATCAATGTCACGGTAAGAAAACTAATTCATATACCAAGACATTCATCACATAGAAGCACAATGATTTACTTTCATCATTTAAAGAAAGGAACATCAAAACATTGTAACAGATAACTTGACAACAAAATTAATTGCTCTTACTCATTTATTGCAACATTCATGGAACAGGAAAGGAAGTAATTCTTCTCCAACTCCAATCACATACATCTGATGAAAATAGCTTGTCTCGGGTACATAAGGACTTCTTAATTCATAGCAGTCTCAAAAAAATTATCAACAACCAAAATAAAAGAGTTCTTACAACAAGCATATACCCTTTGAATATCAGTCGATGTTCCTATTTATAATGTAAAGTCTTAACAATAATTAACGGTAAAATACAATTTGAGCTAATCAAGAGTCACCATGTGGCGTCATCATCTAACAGTCTATCAAAAACCCACCCGAGTTGTTTCTTGGAAAGGGTGGACTCTTTCATAATCAGACCATCTGATAAAGGGTTCTTCACAGGTGTTGGCCCAAGGAAACTTGTGTTGTTCCATTAGAGCCGCATAGATTACCCTGATGTCTGTTGCGTGTGCCCTATATTTTGTGAGGTTGGCATTCAACTTCTGAAGTATGGCTCTGGCTTTGGTTGGATGTCCTGCGAACTGTTGTACTTTCTCGAGCTTTGCATTGGTGACCTTTTCACATTCTTCATCTCATGACGAATCTTGTTCGATGCACAGCTTAATCATTTCTCTTAGGTCGATTAAAATTTGGATGTCGAAATCGGGAGCTCAACATACTTCATCGCTTTGGTGATTCTTTTAGTTCTTCGATGGGATCACAGGAGAGACTCTGGTCGGTGATCGGGAAGGTTCTTCCTGCAATTAAACAAAAGTAGTTTAGAGATCAAGCAACCCATGATCTGACATAAATAATCAACAGATCAACATGTNTTGTTTATTTATTTTCTTTCATAGGGTAGTTGCTCATTGAATTTAGGTTGGCAAGTTAAACTAGTTTGCTATTGTTATGCTTAAATAGTTTTCTTTTTCTTATTGCTTATTCTTATGAACTAGTTTTCTTTCAATAGGGTTTTCACTTGTTTTTCTAGAACTATCCATCGATCCTTGGTTCAAAGATTAATTAGGTTACATAGTTTCAGGTTGCTTAGTAGGGTTTGTTGATTAGATAGCTTTTCTTGAATAGATTAGCCCTTAGATAGCCACTTCCTTAGTTAGACTATACTACTACCAGCCCTTCTACCTTTGGCACATATTTTTCTACAACTATAAGTTTACTTACCCTGGGTTGGCAATTTAATTGAGGGTTTTTAGTGTGTTTTTAGTGCATATATAGAACGCCCATAAACGAGGACGATGCAAATGATGTGCATAGGAGAATAAATCAGCTAATTCACACGCAACAGGTGAGGGAATAGGTGTTTAATCTATCACAACTCCATCAGGAGAAGATGAAGAAAGCTTTCGACAAGCATTCTAAGCAGGACGATTTTCAAACAGGGGAGCTGGTGCTGAGATGGGATGCGAGGAATGAAGATAAAGGGAAGCATAGAAAGTTCAACCACCTTTGGATAGGTTGATTCAAAATCAACACATATTGCGAGAACAATGCTTATTTCTTAGAAGGATTAAATGGAGAATGCCTTGGTTGGGGGCCTGTAAAGGACAGGTTCCTCAAGCATTATCTGACGAAATAAAATCCGTTTAAGTCAATTTTCATTGTAAATAGTTGTTTTAGTTTTTTGCATCGAGTCAGTAGGTCAGTAGAAAATTGAAGCCCAAAGAGAAGGCCCTAACTTTATGCCAAGTCTTTAGAAGCCGCATCGATAGGTTTAGGTTATGTTTTATTTTTCATACTACAGTTCCAAAGAGTTGAAATAAGGCCCAATGGTCAAACACCTAGTCTACTTTTATTTTCTACCTCATGGGGATGATAACATCCCCATTAGAGCTAGTTGTTAGCAATGCCATTTTTTCTTTCCATTTAGAGTCGGTTTTTAGTCACGTTGTGACCCATGCATCCAAACATGTGAATTCAGGTACATAAAAATGAAAGGGTCTAAATCAGTAAGTGGTCAGTTGCCCCTTGGAAATGGGAAGGGGTGTCAGAGTTGAAGCATACATAAAAAGTACGGGCATGTCGTTCCCAAAGAGTAGGGTCATGTCAAAAGTTAGTCTTTATGTGCCCTAGGTCAAGTCAAGCAGTTAATGGAATTCGTTTCAGCAAGTGTTATGGCTATTATCAGTTCATCATGAGGGTCAAAGGAATAAAAAAGCATGACGTTTACATCACGTATGCCCTACAAACCTTATCGCGAGTAGATTTCACACAGGGATGTGTTATGGAAGATCTGTGGTTCAATTCACAACATCTAGTCACCATGAATTCACTATTCATTGGCATGATTCTTCCTTCCATCCAAGATGTTATAAATCCAGATTTTCTACACCCATTCTGTCCACAAAATCAGATTTAGGTTGTGTCTGTAATTTTTCTCATAGTCCTAGATCGATCGAATTCTCCATTTTAGGCATCCGCTCAATATACTGTGTGCAAGACACATACCAATCACGCCATGGCAACCTCTCAGAACAAGAAAAATGGTACACGTAGTGGCAGGATCGCCAGACCCGAGCCTTAAAGTGATTTGGATCCATTCTCACTCGCAACGAGCATCCCCAAAGATAAAAAGGGGGTTTTCCCTTTAGCCACATGGACAACAACATCACACCACACATAACTTGGAGAGGAAGGAACTGTGCAGGAAGGAAGGGAAGCAGAAGCTGCATTTCCCCAACATCATATACCTCAGAGAAGGGGCAGATCAAGGAAGAACAAGGAGGTTGAGGAATTTCAAATCTCAAATGAGCCATGTGCACGATCGATCACCGAGAAATTACTTATGTGCTCTGTCCTCCTGGAGGCTTTGGAAGGCACCAGTTGAGAAAGTGGGAGAAGAATAAGGAGGATGGATGCCATAGGTTCAAATGATCAAGAGACAACTCAACAGTTGAAAAGAGTGAAACTAGCCATTGTCGAACTGTACCAAGAAAACAGGGAGCTGAAACAATAGTTGGCGATGAACATCACAGAAGCATCATCAACACGAGGTCGTGAAGGGAACACGATGTGGCTTGAAAGACATCTCTAGGAAGTACACGATATGATTGTACAGTTGCGTGAAGCACAATAGTTTTCAGAATAAAGGTATGCCAGACACTCCAGAGAAGGTGAAGCGGTCGAAGGAATAGCCCACACAGCTCTCGCCAGCGAGAAGAAGAAACACGATTAGCCAAGTTCTTTCCTGTATTCACAAACAAAAGGAAAATCTTAAAAATTCTTGAAGGAAATGTTGCCCAAGACATTTGTCCATTTTTATAATGGCCGTGACTGTCTATAGCCACTTGCTGCGCACACTTCCCTAGCAGGATGAGCGTGTGACAGAAAACCAAAGTTGTTACAATAGATAATAGGACTCTGACAGACACTTGTCCACCCAGATACTTGATCGAAAACTGAATCCCTGTGGTGGATTACAATGATCATGATGTAGCCATATGTACCTTTTGTCTATTTTTGGAAAATGTCATGCGAAGAGTTTTGTAATGCAGAACAGTCGGTTCTCTAGTTGTAGGGATAGCAGTTAGAAGAGTAGGGTATCCCAATCGACGCCCTCATTTATATATTTGATCTTTTTTATGTAAGCCAGGTTGATTGGAAAATTGGTATAGACAGTATCTATTGTATCTAATTTGAGTTCTACCGAAACTTAATGTAAAAGTCCTGTAACTTTGATGAAAAGATTCTAATTGTAGCAGTTGGATGTATTCTTTTCCCTTTCTTGCATATGCACTTCCTATTATATTTTTCCATATCATTTTCTATCTATTTCAAAACGAATTTTTGAACCTATGGGTTCGCTGTGTAGTGCCCTTTGTTCGCACCACTTACACAAAACGTTTTCCTCTAAAAGATAACTCTGAATTCACCTGCAGTGGTGCTTCGAGTTACTTCTTGTAATTTCTATCCACCACACATTACCATTTTTCACCGAAGATTTTTTCTTTCTTAGCCTTTATCCTCTCAAGGTTTAGTCACCGATTCATTTGTTTCCATTGTTTCCTCAAATCGACTCCATAGCCCACATCTTTTTTTCTTGCACCAACGTAACCATAACCCATTATATAAAAGGTGTTAAATCTAGCCACTTCTATAAAGCCATATCCCGCACAGAGACAGAGTCTCCCGAGAGAGCCCTCTCCAAGTCTGAAAGTCTAGTTTCATGCCTCAAAGTTGGTTGAAAAGGTTACATTCGTCGTCTGTTTATCAACCAAAAAGATTTACGGAGTGCTAACAAGGTACACCATACAACTTTTGTCTTCTCCTTGCCTTTGTTATGATTCAAATGAAGTTTCAGGTTATTAACATCTTCTCTCATCTCTGTTGATGGGGCTTAAATTCCCTAATTCAACAACAGGAACCAAAACCACCATCGAGGCCCAATTAAACTCTACAATGTTTAGAGTGGAATGGTTCTCTAGATCTTACAATTTGGCCAAATTATCGATGAGCTTTTGTGTTTTCTGGTGAATGCTCTTCCTTCGGTTAAAACAATTTTTCTATATTTTCTCTTAGGTGGGGCATGTACAAGAGATGCAAGCCAGTATAAACCAACTTGAAGAAGATAAGACAAGAGTTTTAACTATTGGGAAGGGGTCGAGCTTGGGATAACACGCTACTCGAACATGCAAACAACGATCATATGCCAAAGGGGCTTAGTAATAATACTTTAACTGAAAGAGCATCCAAATACTGTCTGAGAAATCTACTTAGAAGAAAGAAGACACATATATAATCAAGATTAAGGTATGCAAAATAATTCATCTACCGAGACATTCACCACATAGTTGAGGTAAACTACTTAGCATAAAGAAAGAAACACAACTATAATCAATGTCACGGTAAGAAAACTAATTCATATACCAAGACATTCATCACATAGAAGCACAATGATTTACTTTCATCATTTAAAGAAAGGAACATCAAAACATTGTAACAGATAACTTGACAACAAAATTAATTGCTCTTACTCATTTATTGCAACATTCATGGAACAGGAAAGGAAGTAATTCTTCTCCAACTCCAATCACATACATCTGATGAAAATAGCTTGTCTCGGGTACATAAGGACTTCTTAATTCATAGCAGTCTCAAAAAAATTATCAACAACCAAAATAAAAGAGTTCTTACAACAAGCATATACCCTTTGAATATCAGTCGATGTTCCTATTTATAATGTAAAGTCTTAACAATAATTAACGGTAAAATACAATTTGAGCTAATCAAGAGTCACCATGTGGCGTCATCATCTAACAGTCTATCAAAAACCCACCCGAGTTGTTTCTTGGAAAGGGTGGACTCTTTCATAATCATACCATCTAATAAAGGGTTCTTCACAGGTGTTGGCCCAACGAAACTTGTGTTGTTCCATTAGAGCCGCATAGATTACCTTGATGTCTGTTGCGTGTGCCCTATATTTTGTGAGGCTGGCATTCAACTTATGAAGTATGGCTCTGGCTTTGGTTGGATGTCCTGTGAAATGTTGTACTTTCTCGAGCTTTGCATCGGTGACATTTTCACATTCTTGATCTCATGACACATCTTGTTCGGTGCACAGCTTGATCATTTCTCTTAGGTCGATTAAAATTGGGATGCCGAAATCGGGAGCTCGACATACTTCGTCGCTTTGGTGATTCTTTTAGTTCTTCGATAGGATCACAGGACAGACTCTGGTCGATGATCGGGAAGGTTCTTCCTGCAATTAAACAAAAGTAGTTTAGAGATCAAGCAACCAATGATCTGACATAAATAATCAACAGATCAACATGTACCTGTGCAACTTGCTAGTCTCAGTCATTTTTAATACTTACGTGATCCCAAACTCTTCCTTCGAGTGACCTATGAAGCTACCACTCCTCTTTGGTGTAAATGAGCACCTCAACATGTTGTAGTGTGGCTAATCAAGTACGATAGACATGAATGTATAATTATCATAGTAATTACTTGACCTTTGGGAAAAAGGGGCGTCGAGGATGAATTATGCGCGTGTGTGCTCTCAAGAGGTCAGATATCATACAGAGAAGGTTGTTAAATGCCTTAAAAACTCATACCACCAAGTGTGCCAAGCGTCATTTATAAATAACAGAGGTTTGAAAGTTCAAAAAGGATAGAAAGGATCATACTGCATGCTTTCCTGCAACCCTGATCGATGACGCTTTCATGTTCTGGATCGCATCCATCAATTAGCTGCGCAAAAATTTTCAAACATCATGTCATGAGGGGCGGGCATTATGCTGGTGAGTCTAGTGTCACTCTTTGATTTCCCTATAAATCCAAGAGTTTTACGAGCAATCCTTCTTATATGCCAAGCTCATATTCCCTGGGGATCTGGTTTGGTAAGTTCATCTTGGTGATGTCCAGTTGAGTAATTCTTTGCCATTTGTGGATGCCTTGAGTCTTTTGTTCTTTGCAATTATGGGATCTTGTTCAAACATGGGACGAGGTCCACAAGGCATCTAGAGTGCGAGGTATCAGCCCCAATGCACCTGGGACTCCTTCCTATGGGCTTCAAGAGGTGCAACTATATACCTAGAGGTAGCATCAATGTCTAAACATAGGCTTGGGATGGTCACATATACGTCTGGGAGAAATAAGCTGGAGACTGTGCCTTCTCCAGGATTGAAACCGTGGAGAAGAGGAAGGCCTAAGAAGAAAAATCAAGAAGGAGAGGGGGACCACTCCAAGGTTGAATTGAGTGTGCATCCTACCCTTGAGGAGCCTGTAATGCCTACCGATCATTCAAAGTTGGTCAAGACTGTTGGCAAAGGAGGCAGAAGAAGAAAGGGGAGGGCCGAAGAGCTGGGATCTTCTGTCGAAAATTTCACTCAGCAACTAGAGCAGGCTGAAATTTCAATAGCCAATCTTTACCAAGAGAATAGGGAACTGCGACGTCATTTGGCGTTAAAAACCCAGAGGATACCATTGCCGCAAGGTCGCGCGGGGAGCACCGTTTGGTTGCAAAGACAACTTAGGGTAGCACAAGACATGATCGTGGAGTTACGTGAGGCACAACAGATGGTGGAAACAACGAAGCATAAGACACCACCAAGCACAAAAGACAACCTGAGAGAGGACCAAAGCATAGGAGATACGTAGTTAGCAGGTTTTCACCCTGTGTTCCTGGAAGTGTCGCTTAACACCTCTTTTGTCTTTCTTCTTTGTAAAATTTCATAATCTCATGGAGACCGAGCAGGTTAGCCGAGTCATCAGGGTTGTCTATTCATATGTAAACCAAGCCTGGCACAGGTTTTTGATTGTATATAAAGAAAATTTTAAAAGTATCATGCTATGAATCAAACATGTATTCTTCTTTAAATATTTTGTGTAAAATATTATATCTTTCGCGACTTTGTTAATGTTTTTCTTTGTAAAACTTTGATATTAATTACTACTTCCGTGGGATTATCAATTTTGGTTAAAAATAATTAATCATGGAAATATATTTGGCTAGAGGATAAAAGTCTTGCTCGGAATTTTACTTATACCGATATTTTTTTGAGAAAATACTAGAGGTCACAACTGTCGATATCGAGAGTCATTGGAGTGATTAATTAGTTCCCTCTCACCGATACCTAAACTTGTTTTCAGGAGTTTGACAGTCGGTAGTGTTGCTTTATCTATGTGCGGTGCTTACAATCGAACTTTTCTGCTGAAGCTGAAAGAATTGGCCTTCAACGAAACATTTCTGGAGGCTATATTCGTAAAAGAGATACTCTTATCGACCGACGCCAAAGAATGTCTTCATTTGGCTGCTTTGATTTCCCATACAATTTTCACTACCTTAATCTTTCATCGATGTCGAACTTCTCAAATAAGATGGGAGAAATCTGGGTCGCTGGTCCCTTGATCAGTTGTGGTGTTTCTCAAGATGGTTCTTAATATGCTGAAGAGAAACTTGGATATGAAACATATCAGATAAGAAGGTTATCAAGATCAAACCCCGGTGAGAAAAAATCGAAGGTAGAAGACAAGGTGGTACCCAAAAGGAAGTGGTCACAGAACATTTAGGGTGTGTTGAGCACTCAACAAGCTCTTCTATGGCTAGATATTTATGCTTATGTTGATTCTCTTATAATTGTAAGGTTGCATGCAAATCCTCGAATTGATTCCACAACTTTTTTTTCCTCAATGGATACTTAAAATGTGTGAATAATGAATTTATAAATAGTTTCCTCTGTTGCATGTCTATTATAGGAAATTTCAACTTACCTTTCAATCTATTGAACTTATGATAGACTTCCCAAGATGCCTCTCCTGTATTCTTTCTTATCTCTATTATATCATTAATAAATTGATCTTTTGAACTTGGTCACTGGAACTCATTAATTAGTTCCTTCTTCACGTCTGTGACAATTTTTGGTGTTCCTTGTTGTTTACTGCTAGATTCATAAACCAATCCAGTGCATAGTTTCTAAATGTGATTGCAAGATGAGACACTTCCGTTTCTTCATCTGTGACCTGTTTATCTTCCCAAGTATTTTTATATATAAATAAATTTGTCTTTGGGTCCTCCGACCCTTCTCCATGAAATTATAGAAACCGAATGGTTGGATCTTCTCTTGCCATTGTAAAATTTGTATTACCACCTCCGTGTGGTGTAGATAACTAACTAATTCTCTCTGAACTTGTACTTCCACTTGAATTTTCGTTGTTTCCTTGAATTATTGGACTCCTTATGCCAATAATTTTTGGTTATCTAAAAGCTTCTTTTATTTCTGATATCTTTGTCGCACATGGGATCATGGGTTCCACACTAATTCAAATCTGGAATGGAGATATTTATTTTGTGCCAGACACTTGACCTATGTTTTTTCTCTCATATGTGGTGCACATGATTTCCTCAATCTGTTCCATAGAAAAAATATACTCTACCTCTTCTTCATCACTTTCCAAGCCTTCCCACTCGGTTACTTCTCTCTTTTTCGTATTAATATTATATTGGTAGGGTCTTCCGCTACACGTATATCCCTCTCTGTCCATTATTTCCTTGAACCAATCTTCATCAATCATAATGGGGTTCATTTCTTCCTTCTTTTGATCTCTATCCAGAACCTTCTCCATATCACAGACCTTCCTTAGTGTTTCCCCCAGTGTCCCCATGCGCGCATAGTTATTTAGTTGCCAGAATCCATTTTCATCACGCCTTTATCATTCATTAAAATATTGATTGATGTGTATAGTGATATAATGTACCTTCCTCTCGGCCCCTTCAAAAAATCCTACTCTGTAGTATTGTAATATTTTGCAGTATCGACTGCAAACTCAGTAATGAATCCTGCAATAATACTATCTAACCATAAATCCACTACGCAGATGAATTTTATTTAATTTTTGTAGCTGCACAATATTATTAGTAGTCCATTATACTGGTCTTATATGATTAGTAGGGTGATTTTCCATCAATATCAATATCCACTCCTGCAATAAATGTGGAAATTCATAGAAAAAATCCTTATGAAGATTAGTAAATAAGTACCTCTCCAAATATTGACATGGTGTATACTTAGGGTTTATGTTGTCCTTATGTGAAAACTTGAGATCTTTTGTTTCCAACCATCGTTCGATCTCTTTTTTAGTGGGATTCCATAGTCTGAACATCCTCTTCTAATACTTCATTCTCTTCATTGTTCTTCTCAACAAGTCCCCTCCAATATTTTCTTCTAGGTTCCAGCCAACAACATAACCATTTGTTGGATTTTTCTTGTGATGACCCAGGTTCTATTTAGTTTTCCAAAAAAACCTTGTAAACCATCATCCTTTTTGGAGACCAGAAGGCAACACTGTGCATAGAGTGCACAATGCAGTCTCACCCGAGATGGCTTTATGGGTGACTGTAGGACGCAAATGTATGCAGTATTGGAAGGGAGGCTATTGTGGGGATGTTAGGCATTCTTAATACCTCAAAATATCTCAAATATAATATTCTAACACATCATTATATCCATATCTACCATTTTGTAATCATTTACATTTATTCAAGATTCATTTTGTAGTAAATATCTTGACTATTGTACTATGCACTGCATTTTTACTACTAACAGATTCATTCATTCATTCATAATTGAAAAATATCAAGAAATCAAACAACCATTTCACACAGAGACACAAAATTACCGTGTTTCACCCCCCCTTGGGATACTTCCACAAAGATCTAGCTTTCTTCAATATTTTATTATTCTTCATCAAATGTTCATAGTGTTGTGTGCATTACAGTGAGCACAAGTGTTTATAGCGTTGTGCACATCACAACTAAGTATAATTGAGGCTTAAAATATCGAACCAAGCTCCACATCTTTCGACCTTACCCTCTATTACAATGTGTATCTCTATCTCCAAAACTGACTCTAAGATCATGTCAATATTAGCTCCACAACTCTCAAGAAAAACTAACAACTCACAAAAAATAGATCTCACATATCAGTAACTAGATCTCCTTAGATCACACAATACATATTTATACTTAAAAAATGGGCTAACTACCCATTACAATAATGACCAAAACCATAATGCATTACCCCTAGGTGAGTTAGGTTTGTCCACTTTCTAACTTCCTGCATGTGGCTGGTCCACAATCCAACTGTTTCCTTATTTGATCCACGTCCTTTTTCCTTCCTTTGAATTTCCCACTTTCCCAATGCTTCTTTTCCCTATTTTTCAGCACACACTCCTTTTTTGGTCCATTTTCCAACTGTCTTCATTAATAGTTTCTCTTTTCCCCAAAATGGCATGTGCCAACATGCGTGAAATATTGAGATATTACAATTGTCTAAGTTGGAATTGATTCTATATGATATAATATTTCTTGTGCTATAGGGGCATATTGATTATCCTAGTAATTATATTTTTTGTTACAAATTAATTCTACAACCAATAGGGTTGCAACAAACTCATATTCTTTCAAGCTTTGCTCACTAATCTACCGTTGAAATTCACTTGTAAACATTGTTCATTGTTCTACTTGTTATTGGCTAAATTTTGGGTGGTTTACTTGTTGATTTTTGCGGCTAGTTCTTTTTGTTGTAGAAATTATTTGCTAAAGCCACTTGGCTGTCATAAAAACTTGTTGATAACAGATAATAAACGTCCTTTAAAGATACCAAATTCTTGATTTAAATATTGGAAGTTTGACTAGTCATTACTAGCTTTATTTATGATATCTTGTACTATATCTTGGATGGTTGAGTATGCAGCTATTAACATCTTTTATTGTTGATCTATACAGTTCCATACTATGGTAGTTTGGGACAGAAAGGGTAATTTATTGATCCCATTTTGTATAAGGCTTGTATATATATCGTTTGTCTTTTTTTGGGCATGGCTAACATTGTTTTGCAAGTATTCAACACTTGGAAACTTTTTTTCCTTTCACAAGACTCATATTCAAGCCTTTTAATCATCTCCAAAATTGACCTATAGGGGTGTTAATAATGATCATTTCTCTTTCCATATCAATCCCCCTAGGTTCAACATGATTCCCCCCTTTTGGTGATTTCATCATCACTAAAGAGAGGGGAGTGTCTATCTAAGGTGATAGTGGGTACGTACTCTTGTACTTGTCTCTCCTTTATGACTTGGGTTGGGATTTTCCCAAGATACAATCCATGCGATAAAATTTAAGTGCCATTGTCAAGGATGATTTTGAATCCTTTTTCGAGCCCTAACAACACTTGGAAAACTATCCCAAATCATTTTTCTATTTTTCCTAGAGACTCCACCTGAGGGAAGTTCCCTCTCCCTTTTTGATAAAATTTCCAAGATCATATGGCGACTCCACAGCCTAATAAACCACCTTTCCCTATTACCCTTTCCATTTTTTGATGAACCTTGAGATCATTTGGTGAATCAATTAAAGTGTTATTTTAGACTATGGAACTATGGCACCATGGGATGAACCCTTTCCTAGATCCTGTCATATCTTGAAGACACTAAATTTATAGATGGAAGAGGAAAAAAATTCTAATGAAGTTGCTAAGCATATTATGAATCTTTTTAAAAAGATTATATCAATAATCTGCCAAAGAACAAGCCCTTGCAGATGAACAGATGCTTGAAGACATAGCTATGAAGAAATTTACCAAGAAGATTCCAATGAAGTTTCTCCTATTAAATATCCAGAAAAGACTTTTGTATCGATGTTCCCATTTAATGGAGATAAAATTTTCCTGCCTCACATTCCTCCTAGAGTGGTTATTATCAAGAAAAAATATTTCTGAGGGGCTTACCAAACCCGCAAAGAGAAGCAAGAATTACCCCTTGAAGGCTTGATTGAAGAAGTGAGTCCTCAAGAAGAAGAACACAAGTTACCTCGTGAATGTGACGATCTCTATAATGGATTAATCCATGAAGAGGATCCTCATGAAGATGAAGTGATTGTGTATTCCCTTCCATTTTATGAATACATCTAGGACTATGTTCCTCCTACACATTAAGAAGAGAACATGGCAAGTTATAATCCTTTTGAAAATTTTGATGATGTTGTATTCCATAATTTTGGAAGTGAAGAAGTGCCAGAGGAAACCCTGGATGCAATAGACCCTTTATGTAATAATGTTATTGAGAAAATTGATGATATAATACATGTTGGAAGGCATGCATGGGATGTTGATTGTTTTTTCTTTCATGGGCATGCCATCTATGACATCGAGGGAAATTTCTAGATAAGGAATACAAAATTATTTCTTTTGGAAGGTTTTCTTTCATACATTGATCATCTAGTTATTTGGCATCCTAATAATAACTTAAGTATAGATTGATCTTATCCATTCAAGGATGACTTGTCACAGTGTACTCATGATTATTTTTGGTCATATTTTGAGAGTTATGATGTGTATCCTTTTGAGCACTTAGATTCATTATGTGGTGAAAATTTTCATCCACTTTTGATCAGAGGATCAAAATTTTGCTCAATTTTCAAAGTGCTCGGAATGCGATGAAAACAGTTCCATTGCGTCTGTCTCGTCTTCCTGATTCTGGCGATATATTTACTTTCGAAAATGGAGTCTGTATGGAGGAGATATTGCGATCTGTCCACCAAGCCAAACAGGCAAAAATTTGGAATGCTGACTGTACCTGTCTGTATAGTCTGTACGGACACGTGGTAGGGTCGTACCATCATGATGACATGGCAGGTGGAAGATGTGGTGCATTTTTATTGGTTGTTGGTTTTCCAATTGGATGTTGACATGTGTCACATTGGCAGCAAATGGCATCAGGGCACGTGGCCCAATGCATGGGCGCCACGTGTCCCTCGTGGGTTGGTCTATATTTTCTATGTAAAATTGTATGTGGGAGTCCACGGGGTTCGACCCCCAGACCTCCCCCTCTATATAAACCTTAACAAACATCTGCCTACTATTACACCACCGTATGTTTCTTGAAATGTATGTGGGGGTTATTTGTTTTAAATTAACACATATGTATAAGTGGAAAGGGGGGCAGGTCGGGGCCTAGCCCAGACCCGTGGTTCTATTGAATCAACATACGACCACATTATATTATGTTGTGCGCAGGGATTAAACAATGACCGCGGGTTCTATTGTATATCCGGTATATTATATGTTGCATTGTTTATACCATAGTGTAATGCGCACGGTTATGTATTTGCGCGGGAGTTATACCGTTTGCACGGTTCAAACAGTTCAACCAATTTTTACGCCCAGCCTTTGGTCCCATGGCCATATGACCGAGTACCGAGGCGGTTAGGGGCTGGAGGTGCCTTAACCGTCCTACGATTTGCACCATTGGCGCGATTGCGCCCGGTGCCAAGTTTTTACACTTAAATGAGCGTGTGAGCCAGGTTTGAAGGAAAAGGGTGCGAATTGTAGAACCAGAGACAGCAAAGTTGAAGAGGGAGACTTCCAGGAGGCCTAACTTCTTCATTTTTCGACCGATTGAGGTGTCCAAAGAGCCCAGACAAGGGTTTTGAGATGCTGCGGAGCCATTGGAGCAGTCAGTTTGTCATTTTGAGCATTGTAAGGCATTTTTTTTAGCACTTTGAGCAATTTAATAATAATGATCCATTGGAATCTGGACCAGGAGATGTAGCCCAGAGAGGGGTGAACTCCTTTATCAAGTTGTTGTGTTTATGTGATGATGTTCAATGTTTTATACTGCTGTCTATGTGTATTTTGCATAAGTAATCCTTAAATTTATGTGTTGCAAATTGATCTGGTTGCTTTAAACACATAACATTTCACTTGCAATAATTATTCAAGTTTTCAAGTCTTCTTCATTTTTAGATCAAGTTGGTATCAGAGAACTGGTTTTGAAGACTTGATTGTTTGCAAGTTTTGTTTCTGATTCTCACAAGGTTGAAACTCACAAGAGGAGAAGGTCAACTTGTGGAGCCAAGTTCTTATCAGACAAGGAGGAAGCAATTTCATTCACCGCAAGTTGCAGAGAGACATTCACCAAGCATGGCACATGCAGAAGATCATGAACATGTTCTGAATGAAGAAGAAGACTTCAGGCAGACTATCATACAGTTGAGAGATATGATGAAGGTCATAATGGAACGGACCATGATGTCGTAGGGTGAAGGCTCTAACCCTTCAATGCATAAGGGAGGCGGTGGTGACAAGACTCCAGGCGAAAATGGAGAGAATGGTGCTTCTCCACCACCCTCTCCTCCTCCATCTTCTTCTTCTTCTTCTTCTTATTCTACTAGTTCGAAGAATCTTCCCTATTCTACAAAGGGGCATGGTAAAACTCCTTCACAAATTCCTTCATTAAATCTTGATATAAAATTTGAGTTGCCAATTTATAATGGAGAAGTTAATGCTGAAAAGTTAGATAACTGGATACGTCAAATTGAAGTCTATTCTAGAATAC